>CM049432.1:89097909-89366448 GCA_026929855.1 Poa annua
CGTTTCAATCCACACCGGATCCCAAAACCCTATGATATAGCCCACGAGAACGGCAGAAATGGCCGAAATCGCAAATTTTACAATTTTATGAAAGTCGTGTTACGAGGTCCCGGAACGATTAAATCCACCCCGGACCACAAAACCGTGTGCTATAGCCCACGAAAACGGCCAGAAATGGCCGAAATCACGAGTTTTTTACGATTTTATGAAACTCGTGTTACGGGGTCCCAGACTGTTTAAATCCACCCTGGACCCCCAAACCGTGTGCTATAGCCCACGAAAACGGCCAGAAATGACATAAATCAAGAGTTCTCTATGATATCGTAAAACCGCTGAAATCACGAGTTTTTTACGATTTCATGAAACTCGTGTTACGGGGTCCGGACCGTTTAAATCCACCCCGGACCCCAAAACCGTGTGCTATAGCCCACGAAATGGCCGAAAATGGCCGAAATCACGAGTTTTTTACAATTGTATGGAAGTCGTGTTACGGGGTCCCGAAACGTTTAAATCCACCCCGGACCCCAAAACCGTGTGCTATAGGCCACGAAAACGGCCAGAAATGGCCGAAATCACGAGTTTTTTTATGATTTTATGAAACTCTTTTTACGGGGTCCCGGACTGTTTAAATCCACCCTTGACCCCAAAACCGTGTGCTATAGCCCACGAAAACGGCCTGAAATGACATAAATCACGAGTTTTTTACTATATTATGAAACTCGTGTTCCGGGGTCCCGCACTGTTTAAATCCACCCTGGACCCCCAAAACCGTGTGCTATAGCCTACGAAAACGGCCATAAATGGGATGAAATCACGAGTTTTTTACGATTTCGTGAAACTCATGTTACGGGGTCCGGACCGTTTAAATCCACCCCGGACCCCAAAACCGTGTGTTATAGCCCACGAAAACGGTCGAAAATGGCCGAAATCGAGAGTTTTTTACGATTTTATGAAAGTCGTGTTACGGGATCCCGGAGCGTTTAAATCCACCCCGAACCCCAAACAGTGGGCTAGGCAGAAATGGCCGAAATCGCGAGTTTCTTACAATTTTATGGAAGTCGTCTTACGAGGTCCCGGAACGATTAAATTCACCCCGGACCCCAAAACCGTGTGCTATAGCCCACGAAAACGGCCAGAAATGGCCGAAATCACGAGTTTTTTACGATTTTATGAAACTCTTTATACGGGGTCCCGGACTGTTTAAATCCACCCTGGACCCCAAAACCGTGTGCGATAGCACACGAAAACGGCCAGAAATGGCCGAAATCACGAGTTTTTTTTCGATTTTATGAAACTCGTGTTACGGGGTCCCGGACTATTTAAATCCACCCTGGACCCCAAAACCGTGTTCTATAGCCCACGAAAACGGCCAGAAATGACATAAACCACGAGTTCTCTATGATATCGTAAAACCGCTGAAATCACGAGTTTTTTACGATTTCATGAAACTCGTGTTATGGGGTCCGGACCGTTTAAATCCACCCCGGACCCCAAAACCGTGTGCTATAGCCCACGAAATGGCCGAAATCATGAGTTTTTTACAATTGTATGAAAGTCGTGTTACGGGGTCCCGGAACGTTTAAATCCACCCCGGACCCCAAAACCGTGTGCTATAGCCCACGAAATGGCCGAAAATGGCCGAAATCGCGAGTTTTTTCAATTGCATGAAAGTCGTGTTACGGGGTCCCGGAATGTTTAAATCCACCACGGACCCCAAAATCGTGTGCTATAGACCACAAAAACGGCCAGAAATGGCCGAAATCACGAGTTTTTTACTATCTTATGAAACTTGTGTTACGGGGTCCCGGACTGTTTAAATCCACCCCGGACCCCAAAACCGTGTGCTATAGCCCACGAAATGGCCGAAAATGGCCGAAATCGCGAGTTTTTTCAATTGTATGAAAGTCGTGTTACGGGGTCCCGGAATGTTTAAATCCACCACGGACCCCAAAATCGTGTGCTATAGCCCACGAAAACGGCTAGAAATAGCCAAAATCACGAGTTGTTTATGATTTTATGAAACTCGTGTTACGGGGGTCCCAGACCGTTTAATTCGACTCCGGGCCCCAAAACCGTGTGCTATTGTCCATGAAAACGGCCAAGAACGGCTGGAATCACGAGTTTTTTTACGATTTTTAAAAACTCGTGTGACGGGGTCCCGAACTGTTTAAATCAACCCCGGACCCCAAAACCGTGTGCTATAGCCCACGGAAACGGCCAGAAATAGCCGAAATCACGAGTTTTTTACGATTTTATGAAACTCGTGTTACGGGGTGCCGGACTGTTTAAATCTACCCTGGACCCCAAAACTGTGTGCTATAGCCAACGAAAACGGCCAGAAATGGGCTGAAATCACGAGTTTTTTACGATTTCGTGAAACTCGTGTTGTGGGTCCGGACCATTAAATCCACGTCGGACCCTAAAACCGTGTGCTATAGCCCACGAAAACGGTCGAAAATGGCCGAAATCACGAGTTTTTTACAATTTTATGAAGGTGGTGTTACGGGGTCCCGGAACGTTTCAATCCACACCGGACCCCAAAACCCTATGCTATAGCCCACGAGAACGGCAGAAATGGCCGAAATCGCAAATTTTACAATTTTATGAAAGTCGTGTTACGAGGTCCCGGAACGATTAAATCCACCCCGGACCACAAAACCGTGTGCTATAGCCCACGAAAACGGCCAGAAATGGCCGAAATCACGAGTTTTTTACGATTTTATGAAACTCGTGTTACGGGGTCCCAGACTGTTTAAATCCACCCTGGACCCCCAAACCGTGTGCTATAGCCCACGAAAACGGCCAGAAATGACATAAATCAAGAGTTCTCTATGATATCGTAAAACCGCTGAAATCACGAGTTTTTTACGATTTCATGAAACTCGTGTTACGGGGTCCGGACCGTTTAAATCCACCCCGGACCCCAAAACCGTGTGCTATAGCCCACGAAATGGCCGAAAATGGCCGAAATCACGAGTTTTTTACAATTGTATGGAAGTCGTGTTACGGGGTCCCGGAACGTTTAAATCCACCCCGGACCCCAAAACCGTGTGCTATAGGCCACGAAAACGGCCAGAAATGGCCGAAATCACGAGTTTTTTATGATTTTATGAAACTCTTTTTACGGGGTCCCGGACTGTTTAAATCCACCCTTGACCCCAAAACCGTGTGCTATAGCCCACGAAAACGGCCTGAAATGACATAAATCACGAGTTTTTTACTATATTATGAAACTCGTGTTTCGGGGTCCCGCACTGTTTAAATCCACCCTGGACCCCAAAACCGTGTGCTATAGCCTACGAAAACGGCCATAAATGGGATGAAATCACGAGTTTTTTACGATTTCGTGAAACTCATGTTACGGGGTCCGGACCGTTTAAATCCACCCCGGACCCCAAAACCGTGTGTTATAGCCCACGAAAACGGTCGAAAATGGCCGAAATCGAGAGTTTTTTACGATTTTATGAAAGTCGTGTTACGGATCCCGGAGCGTTTAAATCCACCCCGAACCCCAAACAGTGGGCTAGGCAGAAATGGCCGAAATCGCGAGTTTCTTACAATTTTATGGAAGTCGTCTTACGAGGTCCCGGAACGATTAAATTCACCCCGGACCCCAAAACCGTGTGCTATAGCCCACGAAAACGGCCAGAAATGGCCGAAATCACGAGTTTTTTACGATTTTATGAAACTCTTTATACGGGGTCCCGGACTGTTTAAATCCACCCTGGACCCCAAAACCGTGTGCTATAGCACACGAAAACGGCCAGAAATGGCCGAAATCACGAGTTTTTTTCGATTTTATGAAACTCGTGTTACGGGGTCCCGGACTATTTAAATCCACCCTGGACCCCAAAACCGTGTTCTATAGCCCACGAAAACGGCCAGAAATGACATAAACCACGAGTTCTCTATGATATCGTAAAACCGCTGAAATCACGAGTTTTTTACGATTTCATGAAACTCGTGTTATGGGGTCCGGACCGTTTAAATCCACCCCGGACCCCAAAACCGTGTGCTATAGCCCACGAAATGGCCGAAATCATGAGTTTTTTACAATTGTATGAAAGTCGTGTTACGGGGTCCCGGAACGTTTAAATCCACCCCGGACCCCAAAACCGTGTGCTATAGCCCACGAAATGGCCGAAAATGGCCGAAATCGCGAGTTTTTTCAATTGCATGAAAGTCGTGTTACGGGGTCCCGGAATGTTTAAATCCACCACGGACCCCAAAATCGTGTGCTATAGACCACAAAAACGGCCAGAAATGGCCGAAATCACGAGTTTTTTACTATCTTATGAAACTTGTGTTACGGGGTCCCGGACTGTTTAAATCCACCCCGGACCCCAAAACCGTGTGCTATAGCCCACGAAATGGCCGAAAATGGCCGAAATCGCGAGTTTTTTCAATTGTATGAAAGTCGTGTTACGGGGTCCCGGAATGTTTAAATCCACCACGGACCCCAAAATCGTGTGCTATAGCCCACGAAAACGGCTAGAAATAGCCAAAATCACGAGTTGTTTATGATTTTATGAAACTCGTGTTACGGGGTCCCAGACCGTTTAATTCGACTCCGGGCCCCAAAACCGTGTGCTATTGTCCATGAAAACGGCCAAGAACGGCTGGAATCACGAGTTTTTTTACGATTTTTAAAAACTCGTGTGACGGGGTCCCGAACTGTTTAAATCAACCCCGGACCCCAAAACCGTGTGCTATAGCCCACGGAAACGGCCAGAAATAGCCGAAATCACGAGTTTTTTACGATTTATGAAACTCGTGTTACGGGGTGCCGGACTGTTTAAATCTACCCTGGACCCCAAAACTGTGTGCTATAGCCAACGAAAACGGCCAGAAATGGGCTGAAATCACGAGTTTTTTACGATTTCGTGAAACTCGTGTTGTGGGTCCGGACCATTAAATCCACGTCGGACCCTAAAACCGTGTGCTATAGCCCACGAAAACGGTCGAAAATGGCCGAAATCACGAGTTTTTTACAATTTTATGAAGGTGGTGTTACGGGGTCCCGGAACGTTTCAATCCACACCGGACCCCAAAACCCTATGCTATAGCCCACGAGAACGGCAGAAATGGCCGAAATCGCAAATTTTACAATTTTATGAAAGTCGTGTTACGAGGTCCCGGAACGATTAAATCCACCCCGGACCACAAAACCGTGTGCTATAGCCCACGAAAACGGCCAGAAATGGCCGAAATCACGAGTTTTTTACGATTTTATGAAACTCGTGTTACGGGGTCCCAGACTGTTTAAATCCACCCTGGACCCCCAAACCGTGTGCTATAGCCCACGAAAACGGCCAGAAATGACATAAATCAAGAGTTCTCTATGATATCGTAAAACCGCTGAAATCACGAGTTTTTTACGATTTCATGAAACTCGTGTTACGGGGTCCGGACCGTTTAAATCCACCCCGGACCCCAAAACCGTGTGCTATAGCCCACGAAATGGCCGAAAATGGCCGAAATCACGAGTTTTTTACAATTGTATGGAAGTCGTGTTACGGGGTCCCGGAACGTTTAAATCCACCCCGGACCCCAAAACCGTGTGCTATAGGCCACGAAAACGGCCAGAAATGGCCGAAATCACGAGTTTTTTATGATTTTATGAAACTCTTTTTACGGGGTCCCGGACTGTTTAAATCCACCCTTGACCCCCAAAACCGTGTGCTATAGCCCACGAAAACGGCCTGAAATGACATAAATCACGAGTTTTTTACTATATTATGAAACTCGTGTTTCGGGGTCCCGCACTGTTTAAATCCACCCTGGACCCCAAAACCGTGTGCTATAGCCTACGAAAACGGCCATAAATGGGATGAAATCACGAGTTTTTTACGATTTCGTGAAACTCATGTTACGGGGTCCGGACCGTTTAAATCCACCCCGGACCCCAAAACCGTGTGTTATAGCCCACGAAAACGGTCGAAAATGGCCGAAATCGAGAGTTTTTTACGATTTTATGAAAGTCGTGTTACGGGATCCCGGAGCGTTTAAATCCACCCCGAACCCCAAACAGTGGGCTAGGCAGAAATGGCCGAAATCGCGAGTTTCTTACAATTTTATGGAAGTCGTCTTACGAGGTCCCGGAACGATTAAATTCACCCCGGACCCCAAAACCGTGTGCTATAGCCCACGAAAACGGCCAGAAATGGCCGAAATCACGAGTTTTTTACGATTTTATGAAACTCTTTATACGGGGTCCCGGACTGTTTAAATCCACCCTGGACCCCAAAACCGTGTGCTATAGCACACGAAAACGGCCAGAAATGGCCGAAATCACGAGTTTTTTTCGATTTTATGAAACTCGTGTTACGGGGTCCCGGACTATTTAAATCCACCCTGGACCCCAAAACCGTGTTCTATAGCCCACGAAAACGGCCAGAAATGACATAAACCACGAGTTCTCTATGATATCGTAAAACCGCTGAAATCACGAGTTTTTTACGATTTCATGAAACTCGTGTTATGGGGTCCGGACCGTTTAAATCCACCCCGGACCCCAAAACCGTGTGCTATAGCCCACGAAATGGCCGAAATCATGAGTTTTTTACAATTGTATGAAAGTCGTGTTACGGGGTCCGGAACGTTTAAATCCACCCCGGACCCCAAAACCGTGTGCTATAGCCCACGAAATGGCCGAAAATGGCCGAAATCGCGAGTTTTTTCAATTGCATGAAAGTCGTGTTACGGGGTCCCGAAATGTTTAAATCCACCACGGACCCCAAAATCGTGTGCTATAGACCACAAAAACGGCCAGAAATGGCCGAAATCACGAGTTTTTTACTATCCTATGAAACTTGTGTTACGGGGTCCCGGACTGTTTAAATCCACCCCGGACCCCAAAACCGTGTGCTATGGCCGAAAATGGCCGAAATCGCGAGTTTTTTCAATTGTATGAAAGTCGTGTTACGGGGTCCCGGAATGTTTAAATCCACCACGGACCCCAAAATCGTGTGCTATAGCCCACGAAAACGGCTAGAAATAGCCAAAATCACGAGTTGTTTATGATTTTATGAAACTCGTGTTACGGGGTCCCAGACCGTTTAATTCGACTCCGGGCCCCAAAACCGTGTGCTATTGTCCATGAAAACGGCCAAGAACGGCTGGAATCACGAGTTTTTTTACGATTTTTAAAAACTCGTGTGACGGGGTCCCGAACTGTTTAAATCAACCCCGGACCCCAAAACCGTGTGCTATAGCCCACGAAAACGGCCAGAAATAGCCGAAATCACGAGTTTTTTACGATTTTATGAAACTCGTGTTACGGGGTGCCGGACTGTTTAAATCTACCCTGGACCCCAAAACCGTGTGCTATAGCCAACGAAAACGGCCAGAAATGGGCTGAAATCACGAGTTTTTTACGATTTCGTGAAACTCGTGTTGTGGGTCCGGACCATTAAATCCACGTCGGACCCTAAAACCGTGTGCTATAGCCCACGAAAACGGTCGAAAATGGCCGAAATCGCGAGTTTTTTACAATTTTATCAAGGTGGTGTTACGGGGTCCCGGAACGTTTCAATCCACACCGGACCCCAAAACCCTATGCTATAGCCCACGAGAACGGCAGAAATGGCCGAAATCGCGAATTTACAATTTTATGAAAGTCGTGTTACGAGGTCCCGGAACGATTAAATCCACCCCGGACCCCAAAACCGTGTGCTATAGCCCACGAAAACGGCCAGAAATGGCCGAAATCACGAGTTTTTTACGATTTTATGAAACTCGTGTTACGGGGTCCCAGACTGTTTAAATCCACCCTGGACCCCCGAACCGTGTGCTATAGCCCGCGAAAACGGCCAGAAATGACATAAATCAAGAGTTCTCTATGATATCGTAAAACCGCTGAAATCACGAGTTTTGTACGATTTCATGAAACTCGTGTTACGGGGTCCGGACCGTTTAAATCCACCCCGGACCCCAAAACCGTGTGCTATAGCCCACGAAATGGCCGAAAATGGCCGAAATCACGAGTTTTTTACAATTGTATGGAAGTCGTGTTACGGGGTCCCGGAACGTTTAAATCCACCCCGGACCCCAAAACCGTGTGCTATAGGCCACGAAAACGGCCAGAAATGGCCGAAATCACGAGTTTTTTATGATTTTATGAAACTCTTTTTACGGAGTCCCGGACTGTTTAAATCCACCCTTGACCCCAAAACCGTGTGCTATAGCCCACGAAAACGGCCAGAAATGACATAAATCACGAGTTTTTTACTATATTATGAAACTCGTGTTTCGGGGTCCCGCACTGTTTAAATCCACCCTGGACCCCAAAACCGTGTGCTATAGCCTACGAAAACGGCCATAAATGGGATGAAATCACGAGTTTTTTACGATTTCGTGAAACTCATGTTACGGGGTCCGGACCGTTTAAATCCACCCCGGACCCCAAAACCGTGTGTCATAGCCCACGAAAACGGTCGAAAATGGCCGAAATCGAGAGTTTTTTACGATTTTATGAAAGTCGTGTTACGGGATCCCGGAGCGTTTAAATCCACCCCGAACCCCAAACAGTGGGTTAGGCAGAAATGGCCGAAATCGCGAGTTTCTTACCATTTTATGAAAGTCGTCTTACGAGGTCCCGGAACGATTAAATTCACCCCGGACCCCAAAACCGTGTGCTATAGCCCACGAAAACGGCCAGAAATGGCCGAAATCACGAGTTTTTTACGATTTTATGAAACTCTTTATACGGGGTCCCGGACTGTTGAAATCCACCCTGGACCCCAAAACCGTGTGCTATAGCACACGAAAACGGCCAGAAATGGCCGAAATCACGAGTTTTTTTTCGATTTTATGAAACTCGTGTTACGGGGTCCCGGACTATTTAAATCCACCCTGGACCCCAAAACCGTGTTCTATAGCCCACGAAAACGGCCAGAAATGACATAAACCACGAGTTCTCTATGATATCGTAAAACCGCTGAAATCACGAGTTTTTTACGATTTCATGAAACTCGTGTTATGGGGTCCGGACCGTTTAAATCCACCCCGGACCCCAAAACCGTGTGCTATAGCCCACGAAATGGCCGAAATCACGAGTTTTTTACAATTGTATGAAAGTCGTGTTACGGGGTCCCGGAACGTTTAAATCCACCCCGGACCCCCAAACCGTGTGCTATAGCCCACGAAATGGCCGAAAATGGCCGAAATCGCGAGTTTTTTCAATTGTATGAAAGTCGTGTTACGGGGTCCCGGAATGTTTAAATCCACCACGGACCCCAAAATCGTGTGCTATAGACCACAAAAACGGCCAGAAATGGCCGAAATCACGAGTTTTTTACTATCTTATGAAACTTGTGTTACGGGGTCCCGGACTGTTTAAATCCACCCCGGACCCCAAAACCGTGTGCTATAGCCCACGAAATGGCCGAAAATGGCCGAAATCGCGAGTTTTTTCAATTGTATGAAAGTCGTGTTACGGGGTCCCGGAATGTTTAAATCCACCACGGACCCCAAAATCGTGTGCTATAGCCCACGAAAACGGCTAGAAATAGCCAAAATCACGAGTTGTTTATGATTTTATGAAACTCGTGTTACGGGGTCCCAGACCGTTTAATTCGACTCCGGACCCCAAAACCGTGTGCTATTGTCCATGAAAACGGCCAAGAACGGCTGGAATCACGAGTTTTTTTACGATTTTTAAAAACTCGTGTGACGGGGTCCCGAACTGTTTAAATCAACCCCGGACCCCAAAACCGTGTGCTATAGCCCATGGAAACGGCCAGAAATAGCCGAAATCACGAGTTTTTTACGATTTTATGAAACTCGTGTTACGGGGTGCCGGACTGTTTAAATCTACCCTGGACCCCAAAACCGTGTGCTATAGCCAACAAAAACGGCCAGAAATGGGCTGAAATCACGAGTTTTTTACGATTTCGTGAAACTCGTGTTGTGGGTCCGGACCATTAAATCCACGTCGGACCCTAAAACCGTGTGCTATAGCCCACGAAAACGGTCGAAAATGGCCGAAATCGCGAGTTTTTTACAATTTTATGAAGGTGGTGTTACGGGGTCCCGGAACGTTTCAATCCACACCGGACCCCAAAACCCTATGCTATAGCCCACGAGAACGGCAGAAATGGCCGAAATCGCGAATTTACAATTTTATGAAAGTCGTGTTACGAGGTCCCGGAACGATTAAATCCACCCCGGACCACAAAACCGTGTGCTATAGCCCACGAAAACGGCCAGAAATGGCCGAAATCACGAGTTTTTTACGATTTTATGAAACTCGTGTTACGGGGTCCCAGACTGTTTAAATCCACCCTGGACCCCCAAACCGTGTGCTATAGCCCACGAAAACGGCCAGAAATGACATAAATCACGAGTTCTCTATGATATCGTAAAACCGCTGAAATCACGAGTTTTTTACGATTTCATGAAACTCGTGTTACGGGGTCCCGGAACGTTTAAATCCACCCCGGACCCCAAAACCGTGTGCTATAGCCCACGAAATGGCCGAAAATGGCCGAAATCGCGAGTTTTTTCAATTGTATGAAAGTCGTGTTACGGGGTCCCGGAATGTTTAAATCCACCACGGACCCCAAAATCGTGTGCTATAGACCACAAAAAACGGCAGAAATGGCCGAAATCACGAGTTTTTTACTATCTTATGAAACTTGTGTTACGGGGTCCCGGACTGTTTAAATCCACCCCGGACCCCAAAACCGTGTGCTATAGCCCACGAAATGGCCGAAAATGGCCGAAATCGCGAGTTTTTTCAATTGTATGAAAGTCGTGTTACGGGGTCCCGGAATGTTTAAATCCACCACGGACCCCAAAATCGTGTGCTATAGCCCACGAAAACGGCTAGAAATAGCCAAAATCACGAGTTGTTTATGATTTTATGAAACTCGTGTTACGGGGTCCCAGACCGTTTAATTCGACTCCGGACCCCAAAACCGTGTGCTATTGTCCATGAAAACGGCCAAGAACGGCTGGAATCACGAGTTTTTTTACGATTTTTAAAAACTCGTGTGACGGGGTCCCGAACTGTTTAAATCAACCCCGGACCCCAAAACCGTGTGCTATAGCCCACGGAAACGGCCAGAAATAGCCGAAATCACGAGTTTTTTACGATTTTATGAAACTCGTGTTACGGGGTGCCGGACTGTTTAAATCTACCCTGGACCCCAAAACCGTGTGCTATAGCCAACGAAAACGGCCAGAAATGGGCTGAAATCACGAGTTATTTACGATTTCGTGAAACTCGTGTTGTGGGTCCGGACCATTAAATCCACGTCGGACCCTAAAACCGTGTGCTATAGCCCACGAAAACGGTCGAAAATGGCCGAAATCGCGAGTTTTTAACAATTTTATGAAGGTGGTGTTACGGGGTCCCGGAACGTTTCAATCCACATCGGACCCCAAAACCCTATGCTATAGCCCACGAGAACGGCAGAAATGGCCGAAATCGCGAATTTACAATTTTATGAAAGTCGTGTTACGAGGTCCCGGAACGATTAAATCCACCCCGGACCACAAAACCGTGTGCTATAGCCCACGAAAACGGCCAGAAATGGCCGAAATCACGAGTTTTTTACGATTTTATGAAACTCGTGTTACGGGGTCCCAGACTGTTTAAATCCACCCTGGACCCCCAAACCGTGTGCTATAGCCCACGAAAACGGCCAGAAATGACATAAATCACGAGTTCTCTATGATATCGTAAAACCGCTGAAATCACGAGTTTTTTACGATTTCATGAAACTCGTGTTACGGGGTCCGGACCGTTTAAATCCACCCCGGACCCCAAAACCGTGTGCTATAGCCCACGAAATGGCCGAAAATGGCCGAAATCACGAGTTTGTTACAATTGTATGGAAGTCGTGTTACGGGGTCCCGGAACGTTTAAATCCACCCCGGACCCCAAAACCGTGTGCTATAGCCCACGAAAACGGCCAGAAATGGCCGAAATCACGAGTTTTTTATGATTTTATGAAACTCTTTTTACGGGGTCCCGGACTGTTTAAATCCACCCTTGACCCCAAAACCGTGTGCTATAGCCCACGAAAACGGCCAGAAATGACATAAATCACGAGTTTTTTATTATATTATGAAACTCGTGTTTCGGGGTCCCCGCACTGTTTAAATCCACCCTGGACCCCAAAACCGTGTGCTATAGCCTACGAAAACGGCCATAAATGGGATGAAATCATGAGTTTTTTACGATTTCGTGAAACTCATGTTACGGGGTCCGGACCGTTTAAATCCTCCCCGGACCCCAAAACCGTGTGTTATAGCCCACGAAAACGGTCGAAAATGGCCGAAATCGAGAGTTTTTTACGATTTTATGAAAGTCGTGTTACGGGATCCCGGAGCGTTTAAATCCACCCCGAACCCCAAACAGTGGGCTAGGCAGAAATGGCCGAAATCGCGAGTTTCTTACCATTTTATGAAAGTCGTCTTACGAGGTCCCGGAACGATTAAATTCACCCCGGACCCCAAAACCGTGTGCTATAGCCCACAAAAAAGGCCAGAAATGGCCGAAATCACGAGGTTTTTACGATTTTATGAAACTCTTTATACGGGGTCCCGGACTGTTTAAATCCACCCTGGAACCCAAAACCGTGTGCTATAGCCCACGAAACGGCCAGAAATGGCCGAAATCACGAGTTTTTTACGATTTTATAAAACTCGTGTTACGGGGTCCCGGACTATTTAAATCCACCCTGGACCCCAAAACAATGTGCTATAGCCCACGAAAAACGGCCAGAAATGGGCTGAAATCACGAGTTTTTTACGATTTCGTGAAACTCGTGTTATGGGGCTGGACCGTTTAAATCCAACCCGGACCCCAAAACCGTGTGGTATAGCCCACGAAAAAGTCCGAAAATGGCTGAACTCGCGAGTTTTTTACGATTTTATGAAAGTCGTGTTACGGGGTCCTGGAACGTTTAAATCATCCCCGGACCCCAAAACCGTGTGCTAAAGCCCACGAAAACGGCCAGAAATGGCTGAAATCGCGAGTTTTTACGATTCTATGGAAGTCGTGTTACGGGGTCCCGGAATATTTAAATCCACCCCGGACCCCAAAACCGTGTGCTATAGCCCACGAAAACGGCCAGAAATGGCCGAAATCACGAGTTTTTTACGATTTTATGAAACTCGTGTTACGGGGTCCAGGACTGTTAAATCCACCCTGGACCCCAAAACCGTGTTTTATAGCCCACGAAAACGGCCAGAAATGACATAAACCACGAGTTCTCTATGATATCGTAAAACCGCTGAAATCATGAGTTTTTTACGATTTCATGAAACTCGTGTTACGGGGTCCGGACCGTTTAAATCCACCCGGACCCCAAAACCGTGTGCTATAGCCCACGAAATGGCCGAAATCACGAGTTTTTTACAATTGTATGAAAGTCGTGTTACGGGGTCCCGGAACGTTTAAATCCACCCCGGACCCCAAAACCGTGTGCTATAGCCCACGAAATGGCCGAAAATGGCCGAAATCGCGAGTTTTTTCAATTGTATGAAAGTCGTGTTACGGGGTCCCGGAACGTTTAAATCCACCACGGACCCCAAAACCGTGTGCTATAGACCACGAAAACGGCCAGAAATGGCCGAAATCACGAGTTTTTTACTATCTTATGAAACTTGTGTTACGGGGTCCCGGACTGTTTAAATCCACCCTGGACCCCAAAACCGTGTGCTATAGCCCACGGAAACGGCCAGAAATAGCCGAAATCACGAGTTTTTTACGATTTTATGAAACTCGTGTTACGGGGTGCCGGCCTGTTTAAATCTACCCTGGACCCCAAAACCGTGTGCTATAGCCAACGAAAACGGCCAGAAATGGGCTGAAATCACGAGTTTTTTACGATTTCGTGAAACTCGTGTTGTGGGTCCGGACCATTAAATCCACGTCGGACCCTAAAACCGTGTGCTATAGCCCACGAAAACGGTCGAAAATGGCCGAAATCACGAGTTTTTAACAATTTTATGAAGGTGGTGTTACGGGGTCCCGGAACGTTTCAATCCACACCGGACCCCAAAACCCTATGCTATAGCCCACGAGAACGGCAGAAATGGCCGAAATCGCAAATTTTACAATTTTATGAAAGTCGTATTACGAGGTCCCGGAACGATTAAATCCACCCCGGACCACAAAACCGTGTGCTATAGCCCACGAAAACGGCCAGAAATGGCCGAAATCACGAGTTTTTTACGATTTTATGAAACTCGTGTTACGGGGTCCCAGAGTGTTTAAATCCACCCTGGACCCCCAAACCGTGTGCTATAGCCCACGAAAACGGCCAGAAATGACATAAATCAAGAGTTCTCTATGATATCGTAAAACCGCTGAAATCACGAGTTTTTTACGATTTCATGAAACTCGTGTTACGGGGTCCGGACCGTTTAAATCCACCCCGGACCCCAAAACCGTGTGCTATAGCCCACGAAAACGGCCAGAAATGGCCGGAATCACGAGTTTTTTATGATTTTATGAAACTCTTTTTACGGGGTCCCGGACTGTTTAAATCCACCCTTGACCCCAAAACCGTGTGCTATAGCCCACGAAAACGGCCAGAAATGACATAAATCACGAGTTTTTTACTATATTATGAAACTCGTGTTTCGGGGTCCCGCACTGTTTAAATCCACCCTGGACCCCAAAACCGTGTGCTATAGCCTACGAAAACGGCCATAAATGGGATGAAATCACGAGTTTTTTACGATTTCGTGAAACTCATGTTACGGGGTCCGGACCGTTTAAATCCACCCCGGACCCCAAAACCGTGTGTTATAGCCCACGAAAACGGTCGAAAATGGCCGAAATCGAGAGTTTTTTACGATTTTATGAAAGTTGTGTTACGGGATCCCGGAGCGTTTAAATCTACCCCGAACACCCAAAACAGCGGGCTAGGCAGAAATGGCGAAATCGCGAGTTTTTTACAATTTTATGAAAGTCGTCTTACGAGGTCCCCGAACGATTAAATTCACCCCGGACCCCAAAACCGTTGCTATAGCCCACGAAAACGGCCAGAAATGGCCGAAATCACGAGGTTTTTACGATTTTATGAAACTCTTTATACGGGGTCCCGGACTGTTTAAATCCACCCTGGAACCCAAAACTGTGTGCTATAGCCCACGAAACGGCCAGAAATTGGCCGAAATCATGAGTTTTTTACGATTTTATGAAACTCGTGTTACGGGGTCCCGGACTATTTAAATCCACCCTGGACCCCAAAACAATGTGCTATAGCCCACGAAACGGCCAGAAATGGGCTGAAATCACGAGTTTTTACGATTTCGTGAAACTCGTGTTATGGGGCTGGACCGTTTAAATCCAACCCGGACCCCAAAACCGTGTGGTATAGCCCACGAAAAAGTCCGAAAATGGCTGAACTCGCGAGTTTTTTACGATTTTATGAAAGTCGTGTTACGGGGTCCTGGAACGTTTAAATCATCCCCGGACCCCAAAACCGTGTGCTAAAGCCCAAAACGGCCAGAAATGGCTGAAATCGCGAGTTTTTACGATTCTATGGAAGTCGTGTTACGGGGTCCCGGAATATTAAATCCACCCCGGACCCCAAAACCGTGTGCTATAGCCCACGAAACGGCCAGAAATGGCCGAAATCACGAGTTTTTTACGATTTTATGAAACTCGTGTTACGGGGTCCAGGACTGTTAAATCCACCCTGGACCCCAAAACCGTGTTTTATAGCCCACGAAAAACGGCCAGAAATGACATAAACCACGAGTTCTCTATGATATCGTAAAAACCGCTGAAATCATGAGTTTTTTACGATTTCATGAAACTCGTGTTACGGGGTCCGGGACCGTTTAAATCCACCCCGGACCCCAAAACCGTGTGCTATAGCCCACGAAATGGCCGAAATCACGAGTTTTTTACAATTGTATGAAAGTCGTGTTACGGGGTCCCGGAACGTTTAAATCCACCCCGGACCCCAAAACCGTCTGCTATAGCCCACGAAATGGCCGAAAATGGCCGAAATCGCGAGTTTTTTCAATTGTAAGAAAGTCGTGTTACGGGGTCCCGGAACGTTTTAATCCACCACGGACCCCAAAACCGTGTGCTATAGACCACGGAAAACGGCCAGAAATGGCCGAAATCACGAGTTTTTTACTATCTTATGAAACTTGTGTTACGGGGTCCCGGACTGTTTAAATCCACCCTGGACCCCAAAACCGTGTGCTATAGCCCACGAAACGGCCAGAAATAGCCGAAATCACGAGTTTTTTACGATTTTATGAAACTCGTGTTACGGGGTGCCGGCCTGTTTAAATCTACCCTGACCCCTAAACCGTGTGCTATAGCCAACGAAAACGGCCAGAAATGGGCTGAAATCACGAGTTTTTTACGATTTCGTGAAACTCGTGTTGTGGGTCCGGACCATTAAATCCACGTCGGACCCTAAAACCGTGTGCTATAGCCCACGAAAAACGGTCGAAAATGCCCGAAATCACGAGTTTTTTACAATTTTATGAAGGTGGTGTTACGGGGTCCCGGAACGTTTCAATACACACCGGACCCCAAAACTCTATGCTATAGCCCACGAGAACGGCAGAAATGGCCGAAATCGCAAATTTTACAATTTTATGGAAGTCGTATTACGAGGTCCCGGAACGATTAAATCCACCCCGGACCACAAAACCGTGTGCTATAGCCCACGAATAACGGCCAGAAATGGCCGAAATCACGAGTTTTTTACGATTTTATGAAACTCGTGTTACGGGGTCCCAGAGTGTTTAAATCCACCCTGGACCCCCAAACCGTGTGCTATAGCCCACGAAAACGGCCAGAAATGACATAAATCAAGAGTTCTCTATGATATCGTAAACCGCTGAAATCACGAGTTTTTTACGATTTCATGAAACTCGTGTTACGGGGTCCGGACCGTTTAAATCCACCCCGGACCCCAAAACCGTGTGCTATAGCCCACGAAATGGCCGAAAATGGCCGAAATCACGAGTTTTTTACAATTGTATGGAAGTCGTGTTACGGGGTCCCGGAACGTTTAAATCCACCCCGACCCCAAAACCGTGTTCTATAGGCCACGAAAACGGCCAGAAATGGCCGAAATCACGAGTTTTTTATGATTTTATGAAACTCTTTTTACGGGGTCACCGGACTGTTTAAATCCACCCTTGACCCCAAAACCGTGTGCTATAGCCCACGAAAACGGCCAGAAATGACATAAATCACGAGTTTTTTACTATATTATGAAACTCGTGTTTCGGGGTCCCGCACTGTTTAAATCCACCCTGGACCCCAAAACCGTGTGCTATAGCCTACGAAAACGGCCATAAATGGGATGAAATCACGAGTTTTTTACGATTTCGTGAAACTCATGTTACGGGGTCCGGACCGTTTAAATCCACCCCGGACCCCAAAACCGTGTGTTATAGCCCACGAAAACGGTCGAAAATGGCCGAAATCGAGAGTTTTTTACGATTTTATGAAGTTGTGTTACGGGATCCCGGAGCGTTTAAATCTACCCCGAACCCAAAACAGCGGGCTAGGCAGAAATGGCCGAAATCGCGAGTTTTTTACAATTTTATGAAAGTCGTCTTACGAGGTCCCGGAACGATTAAATTCACCCCGGACCCCAAAACCGTGTGCTATAGCCCACGAAAACGGCCAGAAATGGCCGAAATCACGAGTTTTTTACGATTTTATGAACTCTTTATACGGGGTCCCGGACTGTTTAAATCCACCCTGGACCCCGAAACCGTGTGCTATAGCCCACGAAAACGGCCAGAAATGGCCGAAATCACGAGTTTTTTTACGATTTTATGAAACTCGTGTTACGGGGTCCCGGACTATTTAAATCCACCCTGGACCCCAAACAATGTGCTATAGCCCACGAAAACGGACCAGAAATGGGCTGAAATCATGAGTTTTTTACGATTTCGTCAAACTCGTGTTATGGGGTCTGGACCGTTTAAATCCACCCCGGACCCCAAAACCGTGTGGTATAGCTCACGAAAAAGTCCGAAAATGGCTGAACTCGCGAGTTTTTTACGATTATATGTTACGGGGTCCTGGAACGTTTAAATCATCCCCGGACCCCAAAACCGTGTGCTAAAGCCCACGAAAACGGCCAGAAATGGCCGAAATCGCGAGTTTTTACGATTCTATGGAAGTCGTGTTACGGGGTCCCGGAATATTTAAATCCACCCCGGACCCCAAAACCGTGTGCTATAGCCCACGAAAACGGCCAGAAATGGCCGAAATCGTGAGTTTTTTACGATTTTATGAAACTCGTGTTACGGGGTCCCGGAACGTTTAAATCCACGACGGACCCCAAAACCGTGTGCTATAGCCCACGAAAACGGCCAGAAATCACGAGTTTTCTATAATTTCTTGAAAATTGTATGACGGGTCCGGGACCATTTAAACCACGTTCCGACCCCAAAATCGTGTGCTATAGCCCACGAAAACGGCCAGAAATGCCCGAAAACACGAGTTTTTTATGATTTCGTGAAAATCGTGTGACGGGTACGGACTGTTTAAATCCATGTCGGACCCCAAAACCGTGTGACATAACCCACGAAAACGGCCAGAAATGGCCGAATCACGAGTTTTTTATGATTTTATAAAACTCGTGTTACGGGGTGCCGGACTGTTTAAATCTACCCTGGACCCCAAAACCGTGTGCTATAGCCCACGAAAACGGCCAGAAATGGGCTGAAATCACGAGTTTTTTACGATTTCGTGAAACTCGTGTTGTGGGTCCGGACCATTAAATCCACGCCGGACCCTAAAACCGTGTGCTATAGCCAACGAAAACGGCAGAAATGGCCGAAATCGCAAGTTTTTTACAATTGTATGAAAGTCGTGTTACAGGGTCCCGGAACGTTTAAATCCACCCCGGACCCCAAAACCGTGTGCTATAGCCCACGAAAATGGCCAGAAATGGCCGAAATCACGAGTTTTTTACGATTTTATGAAACTCGTGTTACGGGGTGCCGGACTGTTTAAATCCACCCTGGACCCCAAAACCGTGTGCGATATAACGTACGAAAACGGCCAGAAATGGGCTGAAATCACGTGTTTTTTACGATTTTGTGAAACTCATGTTACGGGGTCCAGACCGTTTAAATCCACCCCGGACCCCAAAACCGTGTGTTATAGCCCACAAAAACGGTCGAAAATGGCCGAAATCGCGAGTTTTTTACGATTTTATGAAAGTCGTGTTACGGGGTCCTGGAACGTTTAAATCATCCCCGGACCCCAAAACCGTGTGCTAAAGCCCACGAAAACGGCCAGAAATGGCTGAAATCGCGAGTTTTTACGATTCTATGGAAGTCGTGTTACGGGGTCCCGGAATATTTAAATCCACCCCGGACCCCAAAACCGTGTGCTATAGCCCACGAAAACGGCAAGAAATGGCCGAAATCACGAGTTTTTTACGATTTTATTAAACTCGTGTTACGGGGTCCAGGACTGTTTAAATCCACCCTGGACCCCAAAACCGTGTTCTATAGCCCACGAATACGGCCAGAAATGACATAAACCACGAGTTCTCTATGATATCGTAAAACCGCTGAAATCATGAGTTTTTTACGATTTCATGAAACTCGTGTTACGGGGTCCGGACCGTTTAAATCCACCCCGGACCCCAAAACCGTGTGGTATAGCCCACGAAAAAGTCCGAAAATGGCAGAACTCGCGAGTTTTTTACGATTTTATGTTACGGGGTCCTGGAACGTTTAAATCATCCCCGGACCCCAAAACCGTGTGCTAAAGCCCACGAAAACGGCCAGAAATGGCCGAAATCGCGAGTTTTTACGATTCTATGGTACGGGGTCCCGGAATATTTAAATCCACCCCGGACCCCAAAACCGTGTGCTATAGCCCACGAAAACGGCCAGAAATGGCCGAAATCGTGAGTTTTTTACGATTTTATGAAACTCGTGTTACGGGGTCCCGGAACGTTTAAATCCACGACGGACCCCAAAACCGTGTGCTATAGCCCACGAAAACGGCCAGAAATCACGAGTTTTCTATAATTTCTTGAAAATTGTATGACGGGTCCGGGACCATTTAAACCACGTCCGACCCCAAAATCGTGTGCTATAGCCCACGAAAACGGCCAGAAATGCCCGAAAACACGAGTTTTTTATGATTTCGTGAAAATCGTGTGACGGGTACGGGACTGTTTAAATCCATGTCGGACCCCAAAACCGTGTGACATAACCCACGAAAACGGCCAGAATTGGCCGAAATCACGAGTTTTTTATGATTTTATGAAACTCGTGTTACGGGGTGCCGGACTGTTTAAATCTACCCTGGACCCCAAAACTGTGTGCTATAGCCCACGAAAACGGCCAGAAATGGGCTGAAATCACGAGTTTTTTACGATTTCGTGAAACTCGTGTTGTGGGTCCGGACCATTAAATCCACGCCGGACCCTAAAACCGTGTGCTATAGCCAACGAAAACGGCAGAAATGGCCGAAATCGCAAGTTTTTTACAATTGTATGAAAGTCGTGTTACAGGGTCCCGGAACGTTTAAATCCACCCCGGACCCCAAAACCGTGTGCTATAGCCCACGAAAATGGCCAGAAATGGCCGAAATCACGAGTTTTTTACGATTTTATGAAACTCGTGTTACGGGGTAACGGACTGTTTAAATCCACCCTGGACCTCAAAACTGTGTGCTATAACGTACGAAAACGGCCAGAAATGGGCTGAAATCACGTGTTTTTTACGATTTTGTGAAACTCATGTTACGGGGTCCAGACCGTTTAAATCCACCCCGGACCCCAAAACCGTGTGTTATAGCCCACAAAAACGGTCGAAAATGGCCGAAATCGCGAGTTTTTTACGATTTTATGGAAGTCGTGTTATGGGGTCCCGGAACGTTTAAATCCACCCCGAACCCCAAAACCGTGGGCTAGGCAGAAATGGCCGAAATCACGAGTTTTTTATGATTTTATGAAACTCGTGTTACGGGGTCCCGGACTGTTTAAATCCACCCTGGACCCCAAAACCGTGTGCTATAGCCCGCGAAAACGGCCAAAAATAGCCGAAATCACGAGTTTTTATGATTTTATGAAGCTCGTGTTACGGGGTGCCGGACTGTTTAAATCTACCCTGAACCCCAAAATCGTGTGCTATAGCCCACAAAAACGGCCAGAATAGCCGAAATCATGAGTTTTTTACGATTTTATGAAACTCGTGTTACGGGGTGCCGGACTGTTTAAATCTACCCTGGACCCCAAAACCGTGTGTTATAGCCCACTAAAACGGTCGAAAATGGCCGAAATCGCGAGTTTTTTACGATTTTATGAAAGTCGTGTTACGGGGTCCCAGAACGTTTAAATCCACCCCAAACCCTAAAACCGTGGGCTACGCAGAGATGGCCGAAATCGTGAGTTTTTTACAATTTTATGAAAGTCGTCTTACGAGGTCCTGGAACGATTAAATTCACCCCGGACCCCAAAACCGTGTGCTATAGCTCACGAAAACGGCAAGAAATGGCCGAAATCACGAGTTTTTTAAGATTTTATGAAACTATTTTTACGGGGTCCCGGACTGTTTAAATCCACCCTGGACCCCAAAACCGTGTGCTATAGCCCACAAAAACGGCAAGAAATGGCCGAAATCACGAGTTTTTTACGATATTATAAAACTCGTGTTTCGGGGTCCCGCGCTGTTTAAATCCACCCTGGACCCCAAAACCGTGTGCTATAGCCTACGAAAACGGCCAGAAATGGGCTGAAATCACGAGTTTTTTTACGATTTTGTGAAACTTATGTTACGGGGTCCAGACCGTTTAAATCCACCCCGGACCCCAAAACCGTGTGTTATAGCCCACAAAAACGGTCGAAAATGGCCGAAATCGCGAGTTTTTTACGATTTTATGGAAGTCGTGTTATGGGGTCCCGGAACGTTTAAATCCACCCCGAACCCCAAAACCGTGGGCTAGGCAGAAATGGCCGAAATCGCGAGTTTTTTACAATTTTATGAAAGTCGTCTTACGAGGTCCCGGAACGATTAAATTCACCCCGGACCCCAAAACCGTATGCTATAGCCCATGAAAACGGCCAGAAATGGCCGAAATCACGAGTTTTTTACGATTTTATGAAACTCTTTTTACAGGGTCCCGGACTGTTTAAATCCATCCTGGACACCAAAACCGTGTGCTATAGCCCACGAAAACAGCCAGAAATGGCCGAAATCACGAGTTTTTTACGATATTATGAAACTCGAGTTTCGGGGTCCCGCACAGTTTAAATCCACCCTGGACCCCAAAACCGTGTGCTATAGCCTACGAAAACGGCCAGAAATGGGGTGAAATCACGAGTTTTTTACGATTTCGTGAAACTCATGTTACGGGGTCCAGACCGTTTAAATCCACCCCGGACCCCAAAACCGTGTGTTATAGCCCACGAAAACGGTCGAAAATGGCCGAAATTGCGAGTTTTTTACGATTTAATGAAAGTCGTGTTATGGGGTCCCGGAACGTTTAAATCCACCCCAAACCCCAAACACCGTGGGCTAGGCAAAAATGGCCAAAATCGCGAGTTTTTTACAATTTTATGAAAGTCGTCTTACGGGGTCCCGGAACAATTAAATTCACCCCGGACCCCAAAACCGTGTGCTATAGCCCACGAAAACGGCCAGAAATGGCCGAAATTACGAGTTTTTTATGATTTTATGAAACTCTTTTTACGGGGTCCCGGAACGTTTAAATCCACCCCGGACCCCAAAACCGTGTGCTATAGCCCACGAAATGGCCGAAATCTCGAGTTTTTTCAATTGTATGAAAGTCGTGTTACGAGGTCCCGGAACGTTTGAATCTACCACGGACCCCAAAACCGTGTGCTATAGACCACAAAAACGGCCAGAAATGGCCAAAATCACGAGTTTTTTACTATCTTATGAAACTCGTGTTACGGGGTCCCGGACTGTTTAAATCCACCCTGGACCCCAAAACCGTGTGCTATAGCCCGCGAAAACGGCCAGAAATAGCCGAAATCACGAGTTTTTTACGATATTACGAAACTCGTGTTACGGGGTGCCGGACTGTTTAAATCTACCCTGGACCCCAAAACCGTGTGCTATAGCCAACGAAAACGGCAAGAAATGGGCTGAAATCACGAGTTTTTTACGATTTCGTGAAACTCGTGTTGTGGGTCCGGACCATTAAATCCACGTCGGACCCTAAAACCGTGTGCTATAGCCCACGAAAACGGTCGAAAATGGCCGAAATCGCGAGTTTTTTACAGTTTTAAGAAAGTCGTGTTACGGGTCCCGGAACGTTTCAATCCACACCGGACCCCAAAACCCTATGCTATAGCCCACGAAAACGGCAGAAATGGCCGAAATCGCGAATTTTACAATTTTTTGAAAGTCGTGTTACGAGGTCTCGGAACGATTAAATCCACCCCGGACCCCACAATCGTGTACTATAGCCCACGAAATGGCCGAAAATGGCCGAAATCACGAGTTTTTTACGATTTTATGAAACTCGTGTTACGGGGTCCCGGACTGTTTAAATCCACCCTGGACCCCAAAACCGTGTGCTATAGCCCACGAAAACGGCAAGAAATGACCGAAATCACGAGTTTTTTACGATTTTATGAAACTCTTTTTACGGGGTCCCAGACTGTTTAAATCCACCCTGGACCCCAAAACCGTGTGCTATAGCCCACAAAAACGGCAAGAAATGGCCGAAATCACGAGTTTTTTACGATATTATAAAACTCGTGTTTCGGGGTCCCGCACTGTTTAAATCCACCCTAGACCCCAAAACCGTGTGCTATAGCCTACGAAAACGGCCAGAAATGGGCTGAGATGATGAGTTTTTTACGATTTTGTGAAACTCATGTTACGGGGTCCAGACCGTTTAAATCCACCCCGGACCCCAAAACCGTGTGCTATAGCCCACGAAAACGGCCAGAAATGGCCGAAATCGCGAGTTTTTTTACGATTTTATGAAACTCGTGTTACGGAGTACCGGAACGTTTAAATCCACGACGGACCCCAAAATCGTGTGCTATAGCCCATGAAAACGGCCAGAAATGCCAGAAATCACGAGTTTTCTATAATTTCTTCAAAATTGTATGACGGGTCCGGGACCATTTAAACCACGTCCGACCCCAAAACCGTGTGCTATAGCCCACGAAAACGGCCAGAAATGCCCGAAACCACGAGTTTTTTATGATTTCGCGAAAATCGTGTCACGGGTACGGACTGTTTAAATCTACGTCGGACCCCAAAACCGTGTGATATAACCCACGAAAACGGCCAGAAATGGCCGAAATCACGAGTTTTTTATGATTTTATGAAGCTCTTGTGACGGGGACCCGGACCGTTTAAATCCTTGACAGAACCCAAAATCGTGTGCTATAGCCCACAAAAACTGCCATAAATTCTCGAAATCACGAGTTTTCTATGATTTCGTGAAAATCGTGTGACGGGTCCCGGACCGTTTAAATCCACCCTAGACCCCAAAACCGTGTGCTATAGCCCATGAAAACGGCCAGAAATCACGAGTTTTCTATGTTTTCGTGAAAATAGTGTGACGGGTCCCAGACCATTTAAATCCACGACGGACCCCAAAACCGTGTTCTATAACCCACGAAAACGGCCAGAAATGCCAGAAATCATGAGTTTTCTATGATTTCGTGAAAATCGTATGACGGGTCCGGGACCATTTAAACCCACGTCCGACCCCAAAACCATGTGCTATAGCCCACGAAAACGGCCACAAATGCCTGAAACCACGAGTTTTTTATGATTTCATGAAAATCGTTGGACGGGTCCGGACCATTTAAATCCACGTCGGACCCCAAAAACATATGCTATAACCCACGAAAACGGCCAGAAATGTCCGAAATCACGAGTTTTCTATGATTTCGTGAAAATCGTGTGACGGGGTCTCGAACCATTTAAATCCACGACAGAACCCAAAATCGTGTGCTATAGCCCACGAAAACGGCCAGAAATGCCCGAAATTCCGAGTTTTCTACGATTTCGTGAAAATCGTGTGGCGGGGTCCGGGACCATTTAAATCCACAATGGACCCCAAAACCGTGTGATATAACCCACGAAAACGGCTAGAAATGCCCGAAATCACGAGTTTTCTATGATTTTGTGAAAATCATGTGACGGGTCCCGGACCATTTAAATCCACGACAGAACCCAAAACCGTGTGCTATAGCCCATGAAAACGGCCAGGAATGCCCGAAATCACAAGTTTTCTATGATTTCGTGAAAATCGTGTGACGGGTCCCGGACCATTTAACTCCACGTCGGACCCCAAAACCGTGTGCTATAACCCACGAAAACGGCCAGGTATGCCCGAAATCACGAGTTTTCTATGATTTCGTGAATATCGTTTGATGGGTCCGGGACCATTTAAAACCACGTCCGACCCCAAAACCTTTTGCTATAACCCACGAAAACGGCCAGAAATTCCCGAAATCACGAGTTTTCTATGATTTCGTGAAAATCATGTGACGGGTCCCGCACCATTTAAATACACGTCCCACCCCAAAACCGTGTGCTAGAGCCCGCGAAAACAGACAAAAATGCCCAAAATCACGAGTTTTCTTTGATTTCGTGAAAATCGTGTGACGGGGTCCCGGACCATTTAAATCCATGTCGGACCCCAAAACGGTGTGTTATAGCCCATGAAAACCGCCAGAAATACCCGAAATCACGAGTTTTCTATGTTTTCATGAAAATCGTGTGACGGGGTCCGGGGCCATTTAAATCCACAACGGACACCAAAACCGTGTGCTATAGCCCACGAAAACGGCCAGAAATGCCTGAAATCACGAGTTTTCTATGATTTCGTGAAAATTGTGTGACGGGGTCCCGGACCATTTAAATCCACGTCGGACCCCAAAATTGTGTGCTATAATCCACGAAATTGGCCGGAAATGCCGGAAATAACGAGTTTCTATGATTTCGTGAAAATCGTGTGACGGGTCTTGGACCGTTTAAATCCACGTTGAACCCCAAAATTGTGTGCTATAACCCACGAAAACAGCCAGAAATGTCTGGAATCACGAGTTTTCTATGATTTCGTGAAAATCATGTGACGGGTCCCGGACCATTTAAATCCACGACAGACCCCAAAACCGTGTGCTATAGCCAACGAAAATGGCCAGAAATGGCTGAAATCACGAGTTTGCTATAATTTCGTGACAATCGTGTGACGGGGTCCCGGACCATTTAAATCCACGTCGGACCTCAAAAACGTGTGCTATAACTCACGAAAACGGACAGAAATTATTGGCTCCAAATCTTGAGCTTCTTGTAGACGAATCGACATTGTATAAGGCATAGATATAAAATGAATGAATACCTCGGACTATATATAAAACACCCATAGAAGGAAACACAATGCTACAAACACATGAAAAGCGCACCCTCTTGCCGAAACTTCATATGCGCTCCCTTGGTCTCGGCCACAACAAGACGTAAATAGTGGAATCTACTCTTTTTCCAAGTCGAACAATTATGAAGCTTAGAAAATAGTGCTAAAATTACCTAGCTAGTAGTTAATCGATCGAGTCAAGCTGCCTTATGTACAAAGCTGCCTTACATAAGGATGTACCCTAAGGAGTAGACTAGAACATGAGTGTAGCTAGCTAGCTAGGACTTAAACACATGAGCTTTTGTAGCCGCGCGCGGCAGTGGCGGGTGCTCCAAGCCGTTGTGCCCCACGCACTGGCGCCATGCCCGGCAGACGGCGTGGAAGCGGACGAAGTCGCTCGCACTAGTAAGGCAGCGGGAGATATGGTGGAGCAGTTTCGTCGGGAGTAAGGCCCAGCTGCTATGCTGCTGCACCACCACGGAATCCATCGGAAGATCCAAAGGAGGATCGAGCTACTACATCATAATCACGTCGATCAGCCTGTATATATATAGGACTTCGACTTTGTGGCAGGCGCCTGCTATGGGGCACAAGTCCACGCACGTGCATGTCTGAAAATATTTGAGCATAAGCTGTTTTGCATGCATGCACCAAAATCTGAAATTGGTGACATCATCGCGCATTAAATGTAAAATTTGAATATTTAAAATGTTTTATAGCTCAAACCGTTTATCGGATTTATGATCCGCTTTCAGCGTTGGACTAGTCGCGTCGAGAACTTTAAAACTAGATCCCATATTGATATGTTCCGATGATATTTTTTTATGACCCAAAAGTTACCACCCATTAACACGTAAGTTATCCGTACTATTGTATGTAAGTTACCACCGTATTAACACTTAGTTTTCGGGTTGATATAAAACCATTTTTCGCTATACTACACCTAATTTTCCATAAGTGGATGTCACTTTTTGATGGTCAATGTATAATGCACAAGTTGAGTGATAAGTTCATTCGTATTGATTTGATAAATATTATCATGGTAAATATTATCCAAACAGAAGTCATGGGTGATCATTGGTCCGATGCTTCGGGCGAAACCAAGTATGATAACTTATGTGTTAAAGGTGGGTAACTTTTGGGTCAAAAATAAAAGTTCTTGGAACATGTCAACATGGGATCTACTTTCGAAGATCTCGTCGCGACTAGCTCAGCGGTGAAAATGGATTCTAAATCGGATAAATAGTTTGGACTATAAAACATTTTATATTTTCGAATTTTACATTAAATGTATATATATGCTACTCCTACTTATTAATCCCACCCTTTGAATCCAATCTTGCTTCGTATTCGTGATCGACTCAAAGTCCGCTTGCTAGACAATTCCAAGGGATCAAAACCATATATATATGTTCGGTACAACTACAACTTGTAAACGATATGTGAAGTGAGTCTATCTCAACTGATTTGGTTCATTGTGGTGTAACCAAGCCACCCAGGTTCAAGTGCATGGGTGCTCACATTTGCTGAATTTTCCGGGATTAACCGGCGCTATGCTTTCAGTGGTAGGTGACGTGCCCGTCAACAGCGAGTCGCCCGTGGTGACTTCATCAACCTCAAGACATGTAGAATCAGTCCTTCGGAGGTGCTCATAGGGATAGATCTTGCGTGTGTGCGGTCATAGGGGTGTCTGTATGTACGTGTTTGTGAACGTCTGCGTCATGTACTGTGTTTCTAAAAAAACTTGTAAACGATATCGATCTGGTCTAAAGCACATGCCAATTTCGGAATCACCGCGCGCCACCGACAATGTCAGCACATATCTTTTCCCAGCATCAAGTCCTTATTTCGATAGAGGGGTCCTTTGTGGGCCGCTGCAACGTTGTTCAGTACGTACGGGAAGGTAGAGCCCAAACCGTTTTCGTATTTGTGGTATATATATTGGCTTATTGGATTTTTTCACTTCATATTTTAGTACCACGTTGTTTGAGGAATAGGCAACAAAGCAGCTATATACGGTATCATGGACGTGGCTATCACCACGTGGCATACATGGTTAGCAACACAAATTAGGGATATTATAACTGGCACAAATTGAAGCTTTCTTAGGCTATTATTACCTTTCTTAACCAATTAATTGATATACTTTGCTAATCACGTCCGATTATTGAAGTCCTTAAGGGACGCTACTCCCCGCATCAAATTCTCGCATCCTGGTTAGTTGGGCCGGTGAACCGAACGGCCATATCGGAATTTATTACTACATACTAACTTCACAACACCTAGGGTATGTTCTATATCTTTCAGGTAGAAGCAATAAACAACTTTGCATAGTATACTTGGATTGCACAGGATTTTTTCTTCGATATTCTTTGGAGTAGACCTCCATTTTTTCATGATTTTATTTTAAATTCGACTAAATATTGGTCCATCTATAACAATCCTCGAATTCCGTTGTGATGTTTCAGAAAGATCTGATGGGTGCATACAAATGACCTACGTAGTAAACAACTTATGTGTAAATCTTATACTTTTTCTAATTCTGATGTAGAATCGGCTTCCTAACCTCTTACTCTCTACTCTGTTCATGCAGATTTGGCCAAAAGTAGTGTCGTTTTACATAATTTGGTTGTCTAACCAGTTTGTTTTCCACTGTAAGGGTCGAACTAAAAACTGATTAAGTTTTGTATTGCAAATAGTGTAGTTGTAGCTACTAAAATACTATTACTTTTCTTTGGATGTAAGTATTGTGAGTAAATGCTCTTTAGAAAATAATTATTTTCGTATTTCTTTTCAACTCTGAAATAGGAATATGTTTTCATATCTATTTTTATTTGTTATTTTCATCTTGGTATTGCTCGACTTGATTTACTGAAAATTTTAATATTATTCTCTAGGCGGTTCTCTATCTTAAAAAATATAAATATATTGTTAAAGAGTATAAATCTATTTATCTAATAGACGGGCGGCAACGCGCGTCTACATAATCTAGTATTGATACAACATCAGTCTTTGCTCACAGGCATGCATACTGTGGTGGCTCACACATGACATGTCCTATAATAGCACTTCGACATCGAGTGATTGTATTTTTAGATTATTATCTTTACGAACCCATCTCTTAGCTCAGCTCGCTCAGGTTATCACGCCGTGATATATTATATATCTTCGGACTAATTATTTTTGTAGATTATATCTTTATGAATCCAAACACACCATGTCGAAAATACCACTACAATATACAACTATTGAAAATTGCTGATCCTAAATACGAATCAGTCAATAATTGCGACTCCAGCATGTTTTCTCATTTTTGCTAGAAAGTTAATATAGTACTCATGTATTTTGGATCCAACGAAACTACATGTTTCATTTGCAGAAGAAGTACAATACAATTGTTGCACGTAGCAATACTATTGCGAATGATTTATCACTCGCAGTCTTCATGAAGTGCACAAGTTAATGGCTAGAAGATTCAGATAACACATGCGAGGAACACTAGCGGAGCACGCGGTGGATGAACTTGTTGACAGTTGGAAGGGTGCAATAAGAAGACAGATTACTATAACCCGAAGAAGGCGGCGCTGGATAAGCAGTGCTTGGACCTGGAATCCAGTGGGCATTCACGGTTGCGTACTGCGGCGCCGGGTAGCCATAAACATAGGCGGTGGAGGCACCTCCTTGTGCTTGATAGTAATAGTAGTAGGATCCGTGTGTGGAAGTTTGAGCTGGGACCGTGTGAGCATCTCTGATGAACTTGAGGTCGGTGATGCAGTCGTTGATCCTTCCATTAACGGCATCTAACTCGGCGGCCTTCTCGCTACGGGAGAAGACCTCGAGCATGCCGCCCTTGTTGCAGGACTTGATGAGCACGACGGCGTCGTCGAGGGCCGCCTTGAGCTTGTGCAGCACGTTCGCCGTCGCCGTGTCGTCTGCGGCGGCGTAGGTAGAGTTTGGCAGGATGGTGGCTAGAGTGTTGGCGCGGTGGGCCAGCTCCAAGCACTTGCTCTTGTTCTGGCGCGCGTCGGACGCTGCCTTTGTGATCAGTTGCACCACCGTTAGAATCGTGCTCAGGTCCACCATCTCGATCGACGCCACCACAATTATGTACTGGGTTTGGAGACAACTCAAGCTTGGAGCCTGGAGGAGGTGACGAGACGAGCTAGTGCTTGCTGTGAGTACGTTGTGACTAGCTAGTGCTTGCTTCCTTGTTATGAGTTGCTTGCTTGACTCGGAGAGCTAGGGAATGTCATATCTATAGCCGGCCGGGCCGGGAGCTCTTGAGTATAAGTTGGGCGTCAAGGGGGTGTACGTACGTACGCGTAGTTGCCGTGACTACTGACTAGTACAACGCAATGCAAGTCGGTCGTCCATCCGGGTGGTATAACGAATAAGTACGTAACTATCTGCGGTCCACTCAAAATGCAAGTTAACGGCCCTGCCAAGTCATGTGCACCTTTCTGACAGAGACACTTTGCGGACTACTGGGAAGAAGAAGACTTGCACAGGTTTTGCCTAGCCATCTTAATAGTGACATGCTACTGAATGGAGTATATTTTACCAAGCCGGCCGGACTAACCATCAGGAAAACGAAACGTTAGTTAACCAGATAACTAAATTAATACTCCCTCAAGGGCAGGGGCGGAGGCAGGATTCCTTAATTTCTGCTGCTTAGAGGGGGCTGGTTAGAGTAAAATTATCAAAACACATCTCCGGCATTGCTCAAGGCCTCAAACCACAACGAAATAGAGTTGTATTTCTCTATTTATTGTGTGTATACTTCTTTGCGGTGTGTTTTTTTCCGGACTAACCACAACGTACTGCTGACCAAATAATTTTGGTCAGCAATGCTAGCTCCTAGTGGAGAGGCCTCCGAAAGGGATAGTGCTGTTGGAACTGGATTCAAATCTTCGAGGAGACCAAGTCCATAGAACATTCACTGGAATTTTGCAGAACATAACAAGTAAATTTCGCAGGGCAGATAATGGCATGCACCATCTCCGGTGGCCAACAGCCACAGATAAATGGTAGCACGTATAATACAAGCCTACCACCATCACAAGCAGAAGTAGGACGGATAGTCCTCAACTTGAATCATTCAGAGCGTACTGATATACATCATCATTGTTACATGAGCTAACACTAACTGCCGAAGCCAACTGTTGAATGGGTACGTACAGCCATGCATGGTAGACTCTTATGCTGCGCTGAATGGATCAATTTGTTCTGACTCCGGCCTCAAGTTTTCGTCTAAGTATCGCTGTCAGCCTGTCAGGGGAACAAATCATATATACCGGAGTTGTGGACGGCAGGGAGTCCTTATTTATATCGTGGACTCCATTATGGGCCGTTGGAACATTCAGTACATACGGGAAGGGCCAAACCATTGGTTGGGTTTCGTATTTGTGGTAGTATAGTCTAGTTTTTTCTTAGATTAATGGCTACGGAGTTGATCATGACGAGTTCTTTAGGGATTAACCCAGTATACTTGTGGAGTTCCCATCTTGGTTGTTTGGTTTACTTGTTCCGATTAATCGAGTTTGAAAACTAATCTTGTGTTTGTTTCTTTACTCATTTAAATATTTTTGAAAGAAACTAGAAAGCCCCTTGTTGGGCCCTGGGATTGCAAAGCTAGGAATGTATAGCTTGTGTCTACTGCTTACCGCTACCTGTGGCCTTGTAACCTGTTACTTTTTCGCCTGTATTTGTTCTGATTTCGTCTTAATATAATGAAACGGCGCTCGCTGCGTTCAGTAGAAAAAAAAATCTTGGCATGACCATCTCTGGACTTAGTAAATGTGTATGAGAAGCTAGCAACCATGTCTGGCAAGTGGCAAGTGACAAGGCACCATTGATGCCATGGGCCATATATATGAAGCCAAATAATCGGTGAGCTCGAGTCAGAGGCATTCCCATGGCACCTATCGAGCTACAGCTGCTGGATTAATCGTGGTGGTTGTACCAGTACTACTACTCCAATTAGTTGCTGCCCTTGACTAATCACAATGCATAAATGCATAGTAACATAGATTAGTAACATACATATTTTATGACATACGCTTGGTTGATACTTGAGTAACCCAACGACGTACAACCCACGGTGCCGCCACCTTTAGGTAGCCTCGGCCGCGCATCCAGCGCTCCAACTCCCATGCTCCAGCTCGCTTGGATGGACGCCAACGGCCTCCGCGGCCGCGGCAGGGCTACATAGTAGAGGTGGCCCTCGGTGACGTCTGCGCATCACCGTGGGTCCCGCCTGTCAATCTCCTATTATTTTTTCCAAAAAAAAAACAGTAAATGGTTAATTCGATTATAACAATAATTTTAAATATATACATCAGAAAAAGAAAAAATATCAAAATGATCACAAAAAACTAATTACTTATGCCAAAATGCAAAACATTTTATAAGTTTCAAAAAGGTGTAAATTTCTAGAAATTACAAATCTCTTACATATTCTGTTACATTAACATCTTTAGATATATCCGTCGAATAATTATGAAAAGAAAATCAAAATGACTACAGTAAGAAAGACCTAAATACTTATGGGAGAATGCAAAACATTTGAAAGTTTCGAGGCGGTGTAAATTTAGCCAGATTTTAAATCCATTTCTTCTTATTACACATTGAATAAAACTTTAAACATATGCATGCCAAAAAATATGAAAAAATACCAAACTGAGAACTCTAAAAAAAACTAATAACAAACTGAGAACTCTTCAAAACTAATTACTTATCGGAGAATGCAGGACATTTAAATGTTTCAATACTCTGTAAAATTAGACGAGTTTTGAATCCAATTATTCAAATTATAGATTCAAAATCATACATGCTCATATAATTTATTCCATCTGATTACGAACTTATTGTAGTATTTTATGTCACGATCTTCATTCTTCTAAAGTATTTCGAATTTTCAGCTAACCTTCAAGTACACTCATTTTGCGAGAAACGAAAAACGCCCCACCTTAAATAATATTCACAAACTAAACAATTTTATTACTCCACGGGCGCGGCATGGCTGCGCTTACCTCCCTAAACGGAGTGAGTACTGTCAGGGCGTCGCTTCACGGTGGTTGTTCGCAGTTAGTGGCTTGGACGTCCAGCATGTTGGCATCAATGTGGGTTCACTGAATCAAACGCCATGAGTGACCTCTCTTGTAGTCTTGTCCTTTCACATTGCTGGCGTCAGCTAAGCTTAAGTCATCCTGCTGGCACAATCAGCTGCCACCAAAATTACGTCAGGATTTCGATCGCAACAAACTTTCTTGTACTTCATCTGGTTAACCTGCTGTGGGTACGAGTATAACATCACAAGTTGCGGCAGGATCCACCTCTATAAATAGGTTACGTCGACGAAGACGGTTTCCCACATCTCTCTTGTGGCATACTGTCTTTGCTTCATTTTTTACTGTCGCGCGCTCATGGCGTACGTCCCACGGCGATGATGAGTATGTCCGGCCGCCGGCAAAACCGCTGGTGCTGATGGCGCACAACAAGCCATCACACCATCCACAGCAGGTACGTAAGGGTCGTTCTTGAAGAATTTGGAATAATAAGTTGCTTATTTCACCTCGTAGGACTTGGCATGATTTGTGCCCACTCTCATGCATGAAGAATTTGAAATAATAAGTTGCTTATTTCTCAAGAATTTGAAATGCATCACGCAATGCATGGTAACCTTGATTTAGGTGCACATTTCAACGGTGGGAAAACATAAGATGAGGGTCTGCTGGGTCACCCATGAGCACGACCACCACCACCACAACCACGAGCACGACCACCACCACCACGATCACCGGAGCACGGCGCCTTCCGTGGTGGAGTACGGCACATCTCACGGGAAATACACGGCGTCCGCCCTGTCAGCACTCGAACGGATGGCACAGCTTGGTGACGGTCGGTGGACGTACCCGGGGTTTAGTCCCACCTCGCTAGTTGAGGGAGGCCGACACCAGCTTATATAGCTGGGCAAACCTCTCCCTTCAGTCCGGGCTTTTGGGATCAGAGGCTTTCGGCCTCCAAATACACTGGTCGAGTGTGGGCTGACCTTTGGGCTGCTAACATCTGGTATCAGAGCCAGGTTGTGTGCATCGCTATTAGGTGTGTGACAGTCACTATCGCTATTGTTTAGGGGGATGGGATGTCAGCACTCGAACGGATGGCACAGCTTGGTGACGGTCGGTGGACGCACCCGGGGTTTAGTCCCACCTCGCTAGTTGAGGGAGGCCGACACCAGCTTATATAGCTGGGCAAACCTCTCCCTTCAGTCCGGACTTTTGGGATGAGAGAGGCCTTGGACCTCCAAATACACTGGTTGAGTGTGGGCTGACCTTTGAGCTGCTAACACGCCCACACGGCGGCCACACCATCTACAGCTACGGATCCTCCTACCATTCCGGCAAAATACACCATCGGCCCGCTCAAGCCCAGCACCACCTACTACTACCGGTGCGGGGAGGCCGGCGAGGAGTTCAGCCTCAAGACTCCTCCGGCGAAGCTGCCCATGGAGTTCGTCGTCGTCGGCGACCTCGGGCAGACGGGGTGGACAAAGTCGACGCTGTCGCACATCCACCACGCGCACTACGACATGCTGCTGCTCCCCGGCGACCTGTCCTACGCCAACGGCCACCAGCCGCTGTGGGACTCGTTCGGGCGGCTGGTGCAGCCACTGGCGAGCGCCCAGCCGTGGATGGTGACGGAGGGCAACCACGAGAAGGAGGCGCACCACCACTTCGTGGCCTACAACCATCGCTGGAGCATGCCGTTCGAGGAGAGCGGCTCCCGCTCCAACCTATACTACTCCTTCGACGCGGCCGGGGGCGCGGTTCACGTCGTGATGCTGGGCTCGTACGCCGATTTCGACGAGGGGTCGGAGCAGCACGCGTGGTTGAAGAGGGACCTCGCCGGCGTGGACCGGCGGAAGACGCCGTGGCTGGTGGCGCTGCTGCATGCGCCGTGGTACAACACCAACAAGGACCATCAGGGCGAAGGCGAGAGCATGCGCAAAGCCATGGAGAGGCTCCTCTACGATGCCCGCGTCGACGTCGTCTTCGCCGGACACGTCCATGGCTACGAGCGCTTTGTAAGTCTTATTAACTGTGTCCATTTTTTTCTACTATTCATCAAGGAATTAATTATCTCATCTAACTAACATTTTTTTTTTGCTAGACGAGGATCTACAACAACAAGGCCCACAGCCATGGTCCAATGTACATCACCATCGGCGATGGCGGCAACAGGGAAGGCCTTGCTCGCAAGTACGTCATTTCACATCCAACTCGAACTGCTCTCAATTTATTTACATGGATCTTTCTTTAGTTTTGTGTTCTTGTTTTATGAAGATTCATCAAGGATCACAAGTCGGCGCACCTCTCGGTTTTCCGGGAGGCGAGCTTCGGGCACGGGCGACTGCGGATCGTCGACGAGAAGAGAGCCAAATGGACGTGGCACCGCAACCACCATGACAACGCCACTCTGGCCGACGAGGTCTGGCTGCACAGTTTGGCTACCTAGTCAAAAGTCGGAGCCCCTACAAGAATGAATTTCAGATGTGCCAAGCTCTTTTAAACTCCCCCTATCTTCCTCGACCCTACAAGCATGAATTCAGCGAGTGTAATGCTTAAAACTCTTAAGTAATAAAATCTCTTTATCTAAAAACAAGCATGAATTCAGATGTGACAAGCTCATTTCAATTCCCCTATCTTCCTCCAACGCGGTTTTTCTACAACTATGAGGATGTCCACTGCTCATTATGATCGTTGATTTTACATCCTATGTACGATATCATTTCTACCATTTGATGTGTTAATGAAGTATTTTTTGTTAATGTGTGGTTTTTTTTTGTCAATGCTACATAAAGTTTATGTCACTACATAAATCTAAAACAATTATGTTATCAATAAATTGATGATAATCCATTGATATTTAAAACTCTTTAATCATTTGTGCACGTGTCGTAAACATTTTGAACGTATGAGATAAGATGAGAACGTTCTCTTAGTTGTGGAGCTGCATTTTCTATCTTCCCACTACCGGAAATCTGAGATTTACCGTGAGGCCACTCGCACTACAAACTTGTCACGACATAATACGCGTAGGCAAAGGCTTTTTGCCATGAGCTTTCTGAAAAATGGACAGTAAAGGCTTTGTCGTGAGCCCTACGAGCACTTCACGGCACAAAACTGTTAGATTGGGGTCAACCCTCAGTCCTCGTGCGCCAAAGGTGTGTCGTGATGTATAGGTTTGTGGTGAGAATGGCAGCACAACACATCAGGCCACTTTTTCGTGCGCCAAAAGGTGTGTCGTGATAATTTTTACATAATTTATTGTCATATCCATAATTTACACGTTTAAATAGTGAGTACTTAACCCATTCTAAGTGTTCTAAACACTTAAGAATATGTAATATCATCTTGAAAGGATTATGCTTGGTGCGTAGAGAATAGTAGAGAAGTTCAAATAAACATGCAATCATTTGATTTTAACTTGGTAATCAACATGACAATACTTGGTAACTAAGTACCAACAATCTGGTAACTTGGGTCAGAAATAAAAGTTGTTAAAACATATCAAGATGGGATTTAGTTTTGAAGTTCGCATCGCGATAAAGCCAACCGTAAAAACGGATTTAAATTTTGATTTACCGTTTAAGAAATAAAACATTTTAAAGTCTATAACACAAAAAGAATCTATGTGATTGTATGCATGCATGGTTAGGTTACTCTATTCTTTTTCGTGCCCATAAAAAGCTAATCTGGTGCACGTGCTCTTATTAGCACGGTCTATTTCTATTTTAGCTTTGTTTTTATAACCGATTTAATTCGTGTACTCTTTGTTGGTTTAATATATGTGGAAATTCCAAAAATATATCACGTGTGTTTGTTAGCGAGATAGGGGAGGCCCGAGGCCCCGATGCTCGCCTTAGTGCATGCCCTCAGCACTATATACCTTGTTTTATCGATCGACGTGTGTTTGTTGATCATGGCGTAGTAGAGTGGAGGCGTCGACGTGCGAGTGCACGTATAGAGTGGCTTGTCAGTGCAAGTATATATATAAGTATATAACCCCACGGCTCTATACCTTGTTTTATCTATCCAGATAGAGCTCACAGTATCAAGAAAAGCCATTCGCGAGGTTGCGGCTCAAAAATTCAGGGCATGTTTGATTCATAGGATTCTTATAGGATTTTATCCCATAAAATTTTATCTTTTTCTAGTGGTTTGATTAATAGGATTGATTTTTATAGGATTTTTTCCCATAAGAATTTTTATACTACTTCCTATAGGAATCTTAACATTCACTCCAAACTCTTTTTACAATTCCTTTGATGGAATCAAACAAACTTTGATACAAACCAAACCCTATAGGATAGGAATGTAAATGACATAGCAATCATATACTTTTCCTATTCCTATGACTTTCCTATCCTATGAATCAAACAATCCCTCAGAGTTTCTACTCTTCTTCCACCTCCATTCTGATGGCGCCCTGCCAGAATTATTGGCCCTTGATCTTCTCCATGTCTGTCCACATCTTCCATTCCTAAAGCACAATTCATTGCATAGGTCGAACTTCAACCATTACAATGACTATGGGGATCAAATTAACAATGCTACAGCTTACACCAGGGAAAACCTCACGGAGATCAAGTCAGTAAATACCAAAGAATCGTCTCAAATCAACTAATGTACTGTCACCATTATTATAATACAGAATGGATTCACGATTTTTGGAAACCCTCTATGGAACGGACGCAGCGGCCTCCATAACTGATGATGGAGATGGGTCTATGATGGACGTTCGCTGCCGTTTGCGTCCCCAGCAAATCTTGTCAATCTTCGTTTTGCTCCTCAAGTTAAAAGGAACCTCTATACAATTGGTCCAGGGTAACAGGTGGGTCTCCGGTTTTAGCCTGGAAGGAGAGCAGCCACCCGGCTGCTTCTCGAGGGCTGCGAGAGCATCCTGTGCTGGATTCTTTAGTTGGATGCCCAGGTACCCTTGGCAGCTCTTCGCTCCGCAGTGGCACTTGACCTTCTCCCCGAAATGCACAAACCTGAAAGGACACAGTAAATTATAATTGCCCACAAAACCTCTAGTTCAAGGAAGAGTACTCGGTTCATTCAAACATGGAACATGGTGTAAAGTGGAATAAAGAAGAGTGGACAAATGTAGGCTGAGATCCATGGAACCCTTTATTTAAAAATTCGAAAATCATATTCTGAAGTTTCAAAATATCTGAAACACAATCCTGAAATTAGAAAATGTTGTAAAATCTCATTTAGAAATATCTTTTATTTGGGCTGCACAAAAATAACAAAGTATGACATTTGAAAGTAGAGAACTGTGCAAAATTTCAACTCCTCCAAATATGTCAGATTTGGTTATTTTTGTGTCACCGAGAATATGAAATAATTTGATTTGAGATTTTGTACATTGCTAGAATAAAACTTTATCTACACTCAGGATTTTTTCAGATTTTCGTTAGGCTTAAAATATGATTTTCAAAATAAAGGGTTCCATGGAGCTCGGCCTCGATTTATGGTTTCCAGGAATAAAGCTCATTTATTATGCTCCCGTGATTAAACTATGCAGATGTGCTACTATATTCTCTCTGAATAACGTCAAAATTTACCAAAATCAGCTAAATGCCCTGCAATCAGGATAGACAAGTCGCATCATAACATGGTATCAGATCCCAGGTTTAAGGTTTTCCTCAGACTCCACAACTCGTCCTCGCTCGATTTCGATCTCCTCTCTTCCCATCGTCTTAATTTTGCAGTTGCTGTCGTCGGGTGCCTCGTCATCCAAGTACCTGATGGATCTTCATGGCCTGCTCCCCGACTCCCAGATTGGTTCGATTGGAAACTTCCCGTCTATCCCACCTATGTATGGTTGCTGCTGCCAGGAAGCTCTCAACAGATTGGTCTACAGCTGGCTGCCGGCCCGGATCTCTCCCTGCTGGTCCATCCATCCTTCAATCCCACGCATGGTGCTATAGTACTAGTTTGTCCCTCCCTCCAGGCCATCGTTTGCTAGATGCTTTGTTTCTGTCTACACGTCTCCTTTTCCGTTTCTTGATCCAATCGTGAGTCCAAAATAAAAGGTGTCGCTCCGTGCTTTGCCACTAGTTTGGCACTAGCTTCGTTCTATATCAGTTTATACTCCGTGATTTGCCACTAGTTTGGTACTAGCTTCGTTCTATCTCAGTGTATGGCTTTGTCGTGTGTAAGTCCAGCACCATCTTTCTTCCGCACTTTCCCCGGTGATTTTCGACGGTGTCGTGTGGATTCAGTTGCGCTATGTTTTTCCGCTGCGTCCACCAAATCTGTTGTTCCATTGTTGCATTTCTCATGCCATGAGTCCACTGTACCTTTGTTTTGTTTTGTCAGCCTGCTTATCTTGTCTGGTCCTGGTCCTATATATAGGATTTCTGTGGCCTATCTTGCATTGTGTATGTACACTCATTCTTTTACCGCCGTGCTTGCTTCGCCGTCAGTTACTTGGGCTATGATTTTGTGCGCAATGCTTCATTCTCTTGATGTGCCATCTTTTGACAACCCATCTTCACTCGTGTTTGTCTTTCTCGGATGTGCCATCTTTTGACAGACCATCTTCTCTAGATGTGGTGTGTGTCTTTCTCTAATGCGCCATCTGTTTGCATTTTCATTGATCTACGCATATTTTTGCCGTTGGCTTCTTATGCCGTTGGGCTTATGTGCTATGATCTTTTGTTACATGCTCTTCTTGTGTTGGTTTCATTCTTCGATCGATTGTGACTTGACTCAACAGGTTATGGAAGACTCTTCTTACTACATGACACTCTCAAGATGCGGATTTTGGATTATCATTTAATTTTCTTTCTAGTTTGCCACTTCTTCAAATGCAATTTTATTGCATACGCTTTGCATTTGAAGGGGGTGTTAAGGAGTATTAGTATTGATTAGGAGTATTATATAGACAAGTTGCATCATAACCATATTAGACTAGATTTACTTTCTTGTATTCGAAGTCATGTGTAATATATATATATATGCCCTATGGGCTTATCAATATAGACAAGTTGCATCATAACACTGCTAACCCATAATGAGAATGAGAATTTGCTGACTCGCCTTAACAAGACTGATGAGTTCATGATTATTCATTCTCCCTCCGTATTAGCAGAATGCATTAGTTTTAGGCTTTTAGCCTAACTAGATTAAGAAATCTTTTAGTAGTAGAACATGATATAAAATACCTGTAGTCATAAGTTAAAGGTTCTCCGACTTCTATGGAGCGAGAGGCAAAAACGCCCACTCTTGTCTCGCCATCAACTTGCCTGGTAAACCATATAGACAATCAGGAACATCACCATTCGAAGAAAGCTTTCTGTTCCAGAAATTATTACCATTTCTCTAGTTTACAGTTGGGATCACAACTATGGTTCAGGAAACGTGAAGTGTTTCCTTTAAATGTCGCGTCTATTGTAAAATCCTTGCTGATTTCACACATGTAGAAATTTTTGTCGCCCCGCCGCTTCATCTCCCAGAGCCTTTGTTCGCATGTCGCGTCATTGATGACTGCAATAAGGTTCAAATGATAAAACGGCATTGGATCAGAAGATAATGAGGTGCAAAAAATGAATTAGTGCACATGCTCTTAACTGTGGCCCTGTCATGTTTTCAGTTATTAAACATTTCCCGTCGTTCTCTAATCAGACTACTTGAAGAACTCTTCACGAGATGATGAAAGTATGCCACACTTCAGGTTAACTCGATAACGAACTGTCTAACTGAGGAACAATCCATACTAGTTAGACTAACTAAAAACAGTACGACATTTTTTAAATTAAAAGATTAAATAAATATCGTCTCACTCTCCAATAGTCAAACTAACTGAAGAATTTCTTCTTCTCATCAAAACAATGTTATTTTTCAGTTACCTAACGCATTAGGTTGTGTATCTTCAAAAGCAGAATGCAGCTTCACTAAAATCATCTAACTACTAAGGAGTGTAGTTAACGGTATTCGCAGTGGTCCAGGGTCGTGTCCATTGTGCTCTGTAGGTAGGCTATTTGGGAGCTTGCAATTTGAGTCTTCCTCAAAACAAGATGCCGTAATGTTGCTTTAGAGCAACAGGTTCTCAACTCAAGCAATCGTAAATGGAACTCGATGATTTATTTGGTACAAATAAGCATAAGCGTAATAAGATTAATTAAAGCCAGAGAAAGTGAAGGAACAAGCAAAATGTCACTTCCCCATTGCATATATGCAGCCATCTACCAACTGTTTGTTATTTTTATTAGAAATATTTAAAATGGCAGAGGAACTTGTACCTTCACCAACATACTCGATAATAAAATCACCTTTCTCCAAGGGCTCCAATGCAACAGCACCCCATCCACAGCCTTCTGACTGTAAAGGAAAAAGGCTATTATGATTGTAGTCAAATAAGTAGAATAAACATCTTCAAGTAAGAATCAATACCAACCGATTCTCAAAACACGCCCTACCAATGCTACATGTTATTTGAGAGTCACCGAGGAAAATAAGGCTAGTGCATTCACTGTACTATGAGGCGTATATGTGAAGTGCTTATGCAAGTGATACCCTCATGCCCATGAAAGCCCTCATTTAGCTGTTTCCCACAGTACAACTCATGGCACACACACACAAACTCTCAAAGGGAAAAAGAGTGGAACTTGAAATTACAAAGATTTACACAAATATAAGATGATTATTGAACTTCATCGCTGTGCCAATAAAATTAGAAAACTCTTAAATAAATACGAACACGGACACATCATTTGCAAGAGGGCACTACCTTGACAATTTTAAATTTCTTATCCTTGCGGAATGGCCTGTTGCTACATAGGTCTGAGCAGCGGCAACTCTTGGAACAACTCATAGAAAGACCTCTGATAAAGGAGACACGTTTCAATATTAAGTAAATCCAAGTATGGTTGTTCAGGTAAAAAACAATAACGGACAGCATTGACAATACATGAATCTGCGATGCAGTACTCAATTCAAAATTCGATCCATTTTAATATAAAGCTATTGTTCACAGCAGGATTCTGTGGTAATATTTTACATTTCTTCATTTCAATATTATAAGCTATTGTTCACAGATCTCAGCAGAATTTAGCTTTTAAATTATTTTTATAGATCAGATTGGATTTACATACACACAAAACTGCATGCTTGTTCTTTTGCTATAATTTATGTCAGGTTCCATCTTAACAACGTAATGAAACATTTGACATATGCCGAACTAGAGATAGTTCTGTCAAAACTTTATCATTCATGTACAGTGGAGTTAGGAAGAATACCTGCATTCACAATCATCTCTGCAAACAGAATCTGCTCTGCAATTTCTGCACCCGGTCTCGGCACTTGAATCCGCACGTTTCTTCTTCACTAAATAAACATCTTTAACAACATTAAGAAAACAATGACGTCGTGTAGAGGTGCAATGCAGATAAACAGAGAACTCATTTCAGAATGAAAAATAGTGAAATAAAAGTAAATAGCTCCAGAAAGCTTGACTCGGTAACAATAAAAAGTATTACGTCAGGATACTGCGCTTGATATGTGTGTATGAGGGCGGTTTATAAACAATTGCTGTGAAATTCTGAATGGTTGAATCAATATTGAATTCTTCATTTACATAAGGAAGAGGTAGTCGGCAGAAGGCTTCCTATCAAACAAGCATGTTAGCATTAGTTATGCAAAAGTCTGGTATATTCTTGAATATGGAAGAGTAACGACGGAAGTCTTGAAATTGAACTATGATAGAAAAATAGCGCATATATTCTTGAATGAAACAAATAAAAAAAAGATAGCAAGCATAAAGTTATATGATGACAGCACTAACCTCTATGTTGTTTGTCACATCAGCATTCTGTCACCATCAAACAAAGTACTCCTGTCAGACACCTCAACCATTACAAATAATAACAAAAAGGTCTATGGAAATGGAATGATATGTGGTGATGCTCTCCAATCATTATCTCAAAGTGATATCATACTCGTTCTGGAAAAATTTATTAAAAATCTAGAGGTGAAATATATCTGATTGAAGAAAGTAATGAAAGGATATGAAGTGAGCACGAAAGCATGAACCAAGCTTATCTTAGTTGGAACAGAACCAGCAGAAAAATAAATGCCCATGTAGCAGAGAATTTTTAATTTTATAAAGAATGAAATCCACAGATTAATCAATTTCTGTAGAAACATGGAAGATTTGGCTTTGTACTTTGTTAACAGAAAATGAAAGACTGACACAGCCATGATCATCTCATGGATACACAAATAGCAAAACATTACGAGAACTCTAAGACCACGTGGAGTATGAGCAAACTCTGGAGGCACGTTGATACTATTACTTACGTTTACACATTCATGGATACTTGTACCATGTGCAGAAGATGATATTCAAGAAAAAAAGTGACTTGATTTGAATGAAATGCACCAGAAGAGTTGCAGTTTTCAGCATAGTTGCACAAATAGAACTCAAAAGTACAAGTCAGCCAGGAGACAACAAAATAATGTTCCTAGAAAATTTGCCTAACAACACTTGCAATGGACCTTTTCTTCTTACAAAATTACTAATACTAAAAGATACAACCTCTAGCCGTAAATAGATAGTGTCCGAGAAAGTGTGCAGTCAAAAATCTACAGTTTGTACTGGTAACATGAAAAACATTTAGATCGGTCAAGTGAGAAACTGAGAATAACATCATGACATTAATAATGAAGAAATTATGATTGTATCATTTTTTTCCTAACATGTTCCGATTAAATGCAAATGTTCTAAGTTGCATGTGAAGAGTGTCTATGTCAAAACATCATCAATTTATGGAAGGAGAATGGACTAGCAAATTAAAATAGTTACTACTTTATTCATGCATGACAATATATCAATTGAGCAATCGTAAGGAAAAAAGGATAGACCTCATTTTGAAGGAGCCAATTGGCAGGGTGCCTCCAGCAAATTGAACTTCCTTGGTCATCTTTTAGATGAATTACTGGCCACGGTGCACATTTTGTATGTGCTGCAACTGTACAACGTCCACAGCGCCAAAAAAACATCTTCTGCTTACAAACCATGCAACCCTAATTACAGAGAGTGAAAGTCAAACTGATTTTTCTCAAAATTACGTATTTCTAGCAGAAAGTATTGCAAACATCTAATATTAACTGATAACAATTTAATTTGGACAAATAGCTGTGGGCTCTGGTTTGCTGTAGGACCGAATGTTGAGGTACTCTTTGGTCAGTAAAACTCTAACCTTAGCTGAAACAAAATATTTCATTTCATGGCAGGTCAACCCAGGCCATTGTTAAATTAAAAGATATTTCAATAAAAAGGACCAGCATATGACCTTACAATACTTTTGGAAAGCACTGTAGGAATTGACCTTTTTAATTATCTTTATAAATCTCTTCTGCATACATGATGCAATGTACTGTACTCCCTCATATCCCAAGAGAGTGTCGTGGATAGTGCTATTAATTTGTATGTAGTCAGCTCATTTCCTCCGACATTTTATATTGGATCGGAGGGAGTAATATTTAACTTAATCATTTACAAATAGTAAGGCATGTGGTGGTCATGAATTGATCGTACATCGACAACCATGAGCTGATCAGACTAAAATATATTTGAGCCATTCATAAATATAGTTTGTCTTAATATGTATTTATAGTACACATTGCATCTTTGTTTTCAGAGCATCTAGTATAGCAAAACTGTACACTGAATGTAACAAGTATCCATGTGGACAAAATACTGCATATTATAACAGGTAGGCATACTCAAGTATGACACCTTGACAAGCCCAACAACCTCACAGCATAAGTATTTTAAACTACATAACTTGCATTTTAACGAAAATCTTTGTCTTTCCCAATGCGCAGCATATACAATATTAAACATACATATTTCATAACATTTGAACTTACATGTTGAGGACACTTGAAGCTTTCAGCGGTGAAATTGGCAATATATTCCACCGCACAGGTCAGATGAAATGATTGTTCACAACGACTAACTGAACATTTAATTTCTTCCAAGGGATGGATACTCTTATAGCACACACGACATTCAACCTGTGCACATATGAAGAATCCTCAGATGCTAAGCCAATAAAAAATGATCAAAACTGAAACATGACCCCGATGTTGATCTAATTATACATAGAGAAATGGCGACAACTTACTACCTAAAGAGCATTAAGATTTTGTGAGCTGTGGCTAGAGGGGGTAAAATATGTGCATCACAAGGACAAAACATGATGATATTTATAAGTTTCACTTGTCTACATTAAATTGCTTGAGCACTAGTTGATCTTAGCTGCATCAATGTATTAAAATTGAGATGTGGGGTTGCATTTTGGTAGAAATCGGGAAACGTATTACAGTCGTGGGGATATTTACACTTAATGTACTTTTTTTTTGGCTTGCACTCCTCTACTCACATGGAGTCGTACAAGTCAGAAATAAGAGAGGACGAGGATTGAGTACAGGGAGAAAGGAGTGTATGACCTAATGTGTTTTTGCTTGTGTGGGTAGTGGACCTCCTTTCATCTGTTATCCGTTTCCTCTCTGTTGTATGAGTATTATGATTTGACTAATTTGCTGAGACAATATACTGTCTGGGTTGCATTTTGGTAGGATGCAAAGTTGTGGAGACGTTGACACTCCAAGTTTGATGATGCACACAGTAAATCACTTTTAATAATCCCTGAGCCCTCCTCCGGCCCAGGCAAAGAAGCAACTGTTCATTCTGGTCGAGCAGCAACACTCCACAGTAATGCTGAAGCAGCCATCAGCGAATCCAATCATTAGACTACTCACAGTGGGTAGTAACATAGTGGTAACATAAGTGCCACGTAGGTAAAAATGATGATGTGGCATGCAATTAAGGATGATAGAGACAAATGGAGTAACTAGCTATGTTACCGCACATATGGAGTAACATCACATATTTTAAGACAACATGTGTCTACAACATAATTAATATGGCCTTGCATGACACCACACATATGTTACTATCCACTATGGAGGTAGTAACATAGCCTCGTAAAATATGTATGTTACTAGCCCATGTTACTCCCCATTGTGACTAGTCTTAGAAGGAACAGAAACCTGAACTTACCGCTTTGGGTGCGCCAGTGAGGAATGGCAGCACGCAGTGGTGCAAGGGGGTTCCTGCTGCCGACTTCCTCGCCGCCCATTCGTTCGCATAATCCTCAAGCGTCCGGCCCGATGCCGGACCCAGTTCGGCTGCGGACCGAGGCGAATACGAATTCTTCTTCCCGGTGTCATGGCCTGCCTGTGGGTAGGCGGTGGCAGAAGCCGGACCCCTGTCCTCCAGCATCCAACCCAATGCCTGCGCCTCGGGGTAGGCAGTGAAAGGAACTGCACCATTGTCCTTGTGCATACAGCCTGATGCCATGCCCGGTGCCGGCACTGCTTGAACGGACGAAGGCAGCAGGGCAGAGGAGAACTGATTGTTCCTGCTGCCATGGTATGCCTCGGGGTAGGCGGTGACAGAAACCACACCGTTGCTCTCCTCGAGCATCCGGCCAGATGCCAGCACCGGCGCTGGCATGGAAGAAGGCAGCGGGGCAGAGGAGAACGGATTGTTCCTGCTGCCATGGTATGCCTCGGGGTAGGCGGTGACAGAAACCGCACCGTTGCTCTCCTCGAGCATCCGGCCTAATGCCGGTGCAGGCATCGAAGAAGGCAGCCGGAACTCTGGGTAGACGGTGACAGAAACAGCACAGCTGCTCTCCCCAGGCATCCTGCCCGATGCTGGCACAGAGGAGGGTAGCTGGGCAGGGGAGGGCGGCCTGTCCCCGCTGCCGTTGAACACCTCGGTGTAGACGGTGACAGAAACGACGCCGCTGTACTCCTCGAGCATCCGGCCTGGTGCCGGCGCCGGAGGCGTCACTGCGACCGTGGACGAAGGTGGTGGAGGTGAGGGCGGCGCTGCCACGGCTGATAAAGGTGCCGGAGGCAAAGACGGGTTGGGCACGCTGTCGAGGCCCTCGAGGTAGGCGGTGACGGCACGGCTGTACTCCTCGAGCATCCGGTCTGGTGCTGGCGCCGGCACCAGCACTGCCACCGTGGGCGAAGGTGCCAGAGGCGAGGGCAGAGCCGAAGACGAGTTGGGCTTGCTGTGGTGGCACGCCTCGTCGGGGTAGGAGGCGGTGACAGAATCCGCCGCGCCGCTGCTCTCCTCGCGCATCCGGCCCGATGCCGGGGCAGGCACTGCCCCGCCGCAGCAAGGTGGCGGGGCGGAGGAGGGCGGGTCGTTCCCTCCACCGCGGCGCGCCTCAGGGCATGCGGCGACGGAGTGGCTCACATGGTCTTGGAGCTTCGCGCCCGACGCAGCCTCCGGTGCCGCCGTGGCGGCCGAATTCGCCGCCGTGGTGTGCTTCGGTGGACAGCGGCGAGCACGGGGTGGATCTGCTTGCGCAGGGGGGTCGGAAGACGTGTACAGCGGCGGAGGGCGTGGTCGCCGGCGCGAAATGTGGGGGGCGACGGCGGTGATGAAACCCTAGCCAGCGGCTGGTGGCACTTTTTTTTTTCGGCAGCGTGGTGTCTGTCTGTCTGTCGGGAACGCTTCGATAGAGAAGGAGAGTCGGTCTTCTTGGGCCGTACTGCGAAACAGGCCCATAAGGCTTCATCAGTCTGTCACCTCCGACTCCGGTCCGGTGAGCCATCTCCTCCTCGCCGCCGGCCATCTCCGACATCCCGGCTGCCTCCGAGGAGGAGGTCGCGTTTTTCCAGGTTCGGTTACAAGCGCTCGCGTTCCTCCTGGCTGGATCTAGATCTATCCACTGACCGGAAACCCTAACTTGGCAGCACGGGTGCGCTCGCGATGGCCGGAGCAGGGATCGAGCCGGCGGCCAACGGAGCGGAGAAGGAGTTCGACCCCAGTCGGAGTAAGTAACGGCCCTATCCCTTCCTTTGTCGCTCTAGGTTCTGCGCATTTCATTGGTCACTACTGTAGAATAGAAGCCGAATCACAGATCATACAACTCACACTAATTTACACAGATATCTGCTTGCCTTATGGCCTGTGTGGTTCATGATGTGTGCATTGATGCTGTCAAGAATCTGCATGAACTGTCAGCTTGATGTATTTTCATATGTTGCCAACCATGATGCCCGGTCGAATTCACCACACACTGTTTTTCGTTCGTAGCCACACTAAGTTCACAATTAAATTTTGGTACACTACATTATACTTAACTTACTGCACGGTTCCAGTTAGTGCAAGCTTCGTTAGGATTTTTCTTAAACCAACAACTCTGTCAGATATGCCAGACGTTGTTTGGAAAATCAAGCGCTTCCTTCTCGTTTGTCCAATTGTAGCTATTTGAAACTGTGTGTCATAATCCGTTACATCTTTACAGCATTTTGACACATGATTTCTCCATGGTTTTCAAGTGATTGGCGTCATCAAAAGGAAGGCCTTGATCAAGGAGCTAGCTGATGCTTACCATGCTGAGTGTGTTGCACGGTGTAAGGAGCTACTGGAGCTCCAGAGGAAGTGGGAGGAGGTATATTATGGGTGCACAAACTTTTCGAATTCAAATTGGTTCCCTTTTAGCACCTACACTGGTCCTCTCTAAATGCTATTCTCTTGGTGTTTTTGCCTTGAGCTATTGAGCAATGGTACGAGTATGGTTGTTTTCCTGGGACAGCAGCTGGTATGATGCTTATGTACCAGTTAGCTGAATCATCAAAATAATTTTCAGAGGGATGTATGTCTTGTTCATAGTCTAATTTCTTTGCACAGGAGATTTTTTTTGTATCTTACTCCTGACAGCACTTTCTTGATTTCTTCAGAAAAGGCATCTCTAATGTAGTGTTTGTTCCCTTGGTTTTGTTCCGCAGGAGCAGCATGTTGAGGCCAAGATGCCTGAAGAACTAAAGGTGTCGTCGGTGAAGCCCTCGAAGCGCAGGAGGAGGTAGTAGCTTGAGAAGACTACCATTCTTTTTTTTCTTCCAGGAGATATGAGGATAGTGTTATTCATTTCTCTGCCGTGTTGTCAGTACTGCTTGTTAGCTTTAGTTCATTGTGGTGGTGTTGAGGAAGAAGTTTACATTGTCGCTCCAAGGCCCACGGGTTTCGGTTACCTTGTTGTCGTGATAAGAGGGGTTTCTGAATCTGTACTGGCCGTGTCATCCATGATTGGTATGTGAAGCAACAGCCAACAAGGGGTGTTCTCTTTTCGTCAGGTTAATTAGTATGGTGAAGAGTTACAGTTGAAACATGCCTGACCTGTGTCTTCCATGGCAATATTTAATTATCGCGTAGGAAGAAATACTCTTCATTTTGTTTTAAATATGAAGCTAGTGGCCGTGTGGTAACATGCGTGATGGGTGAGCCGACATCCCGAACCAGTCTTCTAGCTCATCATCTCGCCACCAAGAAAAAGATAACGAGTACAATCCACTTATGGCTTTTGTTTCGAGAAAACTATAACAAGAATATAAAGAACATAAGATTTAACCAAAATTAAATCTAGATCTATAGTTCGCCTAGAGCAAGCCAAAGAAGCGCCACAGTCATTACCCCTCTATCGCCAGAATCAAGCATAACTCGTCGTGTTAAGACCCCACAAGAGCAGCACACCAAAACATCAACCGTCGTCGATGAAGAGAAGCGTAGATCAGAAGTATCCAAATTATAGACACACGAACGAAAAAACAAATCGTAGCGGATCCACTGAAAACAAACACCGACCGAATCTTGCGAGATCTCCAAGAGACACATCTCTATACGCCCTCCAACAACGCTAGACACGTGGTCGGAACGGGGGCTAGTCAGGGAGAACCTTATTCCATCTTTGGAGAGCCGCCACCATTTCATCTCTCAAAATAGGACACAAACCCTAACCAAACATAAAAAACATATGAGAACGTAACCCTCCAGCCGGCAAGAGCCGAGATCCATTGCGCGGGCAATCATGGCCCTAAGGCCACACGACAGATGGATCGTGGCGCCATCGTCGCTTGTTTGGGAGCGGTATGTGTTTCCCTGGCTGGTCAAAACAAATACCCACTTACGGCTTTGTTTGTGTACGTGAAATTTCACGAGGAATTAATATTAACACCTATGGTTATGTCTAGTTAATCTAAAATCGAGCTTACATGTGCTGAAGTGATTAAATTTATAAAATGATATTCTTAAGTGACAATGTCGAGAAAATTACAACAAAGACGTTGAGTGTGCATGAGCTGGACCCATAAATTACATGTGGCGGGATTTTCATTTTACATGAGGGCTCCCGCTAATCTAAGAAAATACAATAAATTAGAGTCATTTGGATCTTTCCCCGCCGCTTGTGCTGCTCCATTGAGAGAGAAAATACATAATGGGCCCTGAAGGGAACAAATAGATCACACTCGGATGTTTCTCTACCGCTTGTGCTGCTCCATGAACAGAAAAAATATGCTTGCTATATCATGTAACTTATCATCGTACAATGTCGGTCTCTGAATCGTTTAACACAAGACACACATAGCAAGGCTAGCTTAACACAAAGACAATGCATCCCTACATAGTGCAGGCATCATTATTTATAATTCAGAACGTACGGAATCATCATACATTATATAAAAGGGCATGTCTAGACTTATGTAGTGTAGAGTAGTAAGTTTGGTTCCAAGCAAGCTATACTGATCGATCCAGAATACCAACTACTACTACTACATATATGATGCTATATAAATATATATTAGCTTAGAGAGGCAGAGAGGGCGTTTGCATCAAGCTCAAGGCCATCCATGCCTCAGTTGGTCGAGGGAGGTGGCGGGGCGTAATGGCCGCCGCGGCGTTTAGGGATGGGTGCACGCCCGCGTGGGATTTTAGGGATGGGTGTTCTGGGACGTGGGATCCAGCCGGGGATCCGTGGGAAGCCGATCAACCCTCGGCGACCTGCAATGCCAAGGAAACATGCATGGTTAATTACCAATGGAATTCAACTAATCAACCCCTTGTTTTACTCTCCGGCCCCGATCCATAACCAGTACTGACACTGTTTTGAATCAGAGCGAGGAGTCTATGCTAAAAACAAACTAACCACCGATGTCGTTGCCGCCGGCTCCATGGCAGCCGGTGATCACCGCGCAGAGCACCAACAAGGCCGCAAGCACCATGAGACGGGCAGCTCTTGCCAGGGACGACGCCATTGGTACCGTGTATGTGTCAAGCACTCAAGCTAGCTAGATGAGGAGATATTGCTTCGAGCTGTGTTTGCATATATCCTGCCCAACGTCCGCCCCTATTTATATAGACATGAGTCGTCGATCGACCCCAATTCTACTAGTGACGGTGGGACAAGTGTTGATTAATATAACCACTAGGATCGGATGCATGTGCATGTGGTAGCCTAGAGTATGGTGCAGCAAGACAAGATAAGCTGCGTGAATGTCAGGATAAGTGTCGGCTTCATTTCATAGCTTGCATTGGTCAAGATAGACGGCCGGCCGTAGAGGAAAGCTGGTATAAGTATAACTAACCACCCCGGCCCCTAGCTAGTATCGGTTTGAGACAGCAATAGCAAGTTGAAGCATGCTCCACATTTTCTCCTCTCAGTCATGAAGAGCTAGCTAGTGGCCGAGAGTGGTAGCCGACATCGCGAATCCAGTCTCCTAGAGAGTCTGACTCGCCACCATGAAAAACATAATGAGTAGTACTCCCTCCGTACCGGTTTATTAGTCACTTATCCATATTCTCTGCAACCAAGTCAGCACCCTACTGGATGAGCTGTGGCACGGTATAACGGTTTAGGTGTCTAATTTTGAGTTAAATTGATGCATACATTAATGACATAATTCAAACCATTGGCTTCGGCTGGGCCATGTGAACACAGCATGCAAAAATTAGAGTATGTTGACACTGCATGCAAAACAGCAAGCAAGACTTTCCAACCAAAGAATGGTTGGAGAATTAAATTTCCGTGGGACTGCCCCTTAATTCCCTAAATCAAAACATCCAATTAATTGCTAATGGTACCCTATTCTTGGGATTTCCTGATTTTGGAGAAGTGACTAATAAACCGGGACGGAGAGAGTATGTTTTATTTGAGTGAACGGTCAGAAAGGACCTTCGGGTTAAAGAACGGGCGGCACAGTCAAAATAGGTGTTCCTTGTAATAATGGTAAATAGTGGTCTGGTGGCGTTTAATGGAAAATGTTACTGTAGGGAAGACCCCTACTGTATGTGCTTCTAAAAAAATGTTGTCGTGCCTCCGGCGATGACCCCCCCCCCCCCTATGGTAGGGTGTCGAAACAGAACTCCATGGCACTTGAACAAGGTATTTCCTTCACGGCGGTGGCTCTGTTTCATGTTTCGTAAAAATAACTCCGTCTTGATAAAATTAGGACAAATGCAAATTTATAGGCGAAGACTTGGCATAAGGCGGTGAACAAGGTGCCCACGCGGGTGGGGCTCGTGGCCCAGCCCTGAGCAACGGCCCTAGGGTGCTTGCACACACACACCCCCCCACACACACACGGCTGGGGTCTTTCGTTGGTCTTCTGTGTATCCTTTCGGAAAGTTAGAGACCCTCCTACATTTTCGTGTTTTTCGACAAACTTATTTATTCCCTTTTCTGAAATGCAAAAAACGAAAAAACAGAACCTGGTACTTGACACCGTGTTAATAGGTTAGTCCATAAAATGCTTTAAAATGATATTAAATCCTAATAGAATATGTAACAATAATATAAAGGGTCATGAAACAATCCAAAATTATTGATATGTTTCGCACGCATCAACATACCCAAACTTAATTTATTCTTCGTTTCGATTAGGTAAATGACAAAGAAAATAAATTCTAAAGTTAAATGATGACCAATGTATTCTTGTACAGGTAGTATAAAGCATACGAGCTGAGATAAAATGATTCAAATTGATCGGCTATAGTTGACATCAAACAAACAATGTGGATAATCAAATTAGAACCGTGCATAGATCAATACTTTAGAGCCATGAAAATTGTACTCGAGAATTAAAAACAAGAAAGTCAAATTAGGTCTCAAATGTAAAAACATCAATCCTTCTACCAAGCATCAAGCAAATCTTATTGTGGCGAAGTCTAGATTAGGTCGGGTGAATCTAACATACTCTGCCATCGTAAAACTGTTTCCGAAGTAATACAACTCTTTAAGTGTGAGTCTTGGTCTTAGCACCATGCCACCATCAGGTTATGGTAAAATAGAACATTAATGGCGGTTGAAAAAGAAAACAAGAAAGGCTCAAACAACTACATGGGATCATTAAACAAGAGCAGGTCGACAAATTAGTCCGACAATATTTTTACGTCGCTCCCTCTTTGGGCTGCTATATTTGGGACCTTGTTCTAAAAATAGGGATAACTTAACATGGCAATAATAACTAGCAAATATCTACTCTTATGAGACCATATTCCAAGCAATAAATGTCATATTTCTAGTTATTCATTTGATCATTTCCACTTGCTTATATATACGGACGATTTGTGGAATGATACAGCATAGCATTGGGTAGTTTAATTAGATTTTCGCATACATTTTCTCACACGAGACAAGTTTGCATAGCATAGCCTGCATGGAAAAGCGCAAAACCCATGTGCATGCACAAGCCGTTCTACTGACGCTTCTTATCATGCACTTCGCAACTCATGCACAATGTAAGTGCCAAATAAGCAACCAAAAGTTGCTATACTCTTGCTGATTTGTAGTCTTTCCTATTTTTATCCTCCATCCTCAGCAGCCGGTGCAATCAGTTGCATGCTCTTTGATGTGTTCTGCTAAATTATTGCATTTCTTCTTATTTTAACCGATTGCTTATCAGTTAATAATAACATAAGAGTAGCCCCCAAAAGAGGCAACAAAAGATTTACGAGTACTAATGGATTATTATCCTTTATTCCATATAGGTGTGGTCATGAAAGATGTGGATAGAGATAAGATCAAAATCTCTAAGGACATGTGTGTCCATGAACAAGGTTCAGATTGCAGTAATGGCCGGAACTGCTTTTGTTGTTTATGGACGTACAATTGTTATATGACAATGGACATTTGCAAGGGAGAATGCAACAAGAAATCATCTTCTTCGGGTGAACAAGCGCCGGCGAACGAGCATCTTTTCCCCTCCGATAAGATCTAATCATATGTGCAAGATTAATATTCTTATGAGTGAAAACCGCAACATATGATGTTGAACAACTATAATAACAGACAATAGGTCCTTGACTGCATCCAACAATAGCAGTTTTTTTATTATAATAAACTTCGTGAAGAAATCGCAATCAAGGGTGAAAGGAAATTCCTAGACACCCTTTTCCGCGCTGCTATTGAAGGAGGCTGATTCGAACCCAAAACCACTCTAAACAACGTACTGGCGCCTCCATGACGATGTGGGTGTTTGGTTACGTACATGAATTTTAAATTTCCGTCTAACATAACCGTCAAGATCTACTATGATGATATGATTCACGCAAAAAGCGGATAGATCTAGTACATAAAAACACCGTTGCGGAAGATGGCATTTGTCAATAAAAATGTTGGTGAAGGTTGTAGTGATTCTCACGTCCAAGTCTGAAGGTGAGAATGTCGATGGACGTTCCTCGCCAAGGATCACATGTGCAGTCCCTCCTCTAATATCCAGCATCCACTTGCGCCAACCCGGCAGCGCTCCACCGTTCAGGACTCGACACAAATGATGAGAGACAATCTTTCAGCGTAGTCTATGAGACTAGACAACACATATTTAGAGAGAAAGAATAATTGCAGGATCAGACACCTCAAAACCCGGGAGCCAATTGTGTCAAACCCTAGGGTTGCGGGTAGTATATATAGCTGGTAGTTCTTAGCTATACTTTTCGGGGACGCACATTTTCCACCACGTGAACCAATGCATATACTTTGTATCGCCATCATCTTACTACCAATACTAGGACATAATTAAGCTGCGGATAAACTGCAAATATATTATACTGAACCTGTTGGTGTGATGTTGCCTGGTTTTATTCCATTCCATACAGTAAATGTATTATTGTAGAGACTATAAGAGAGAATGATTAATATCCATGATCAAATGTTGGTTCGCCTTTAACATCGTTTAATCTTTGCTAATGTGCAGTTGTTGTATGACGTGCAATAAAATTCAGCTTGGGCAGCTGTTGCTTTCATCAAACTAGTCATGTTTCAAGTTCTGAAACTACCCGGCATGCATGGCTAATAATTAGTCGGTATTATTATGACAAGAAGCTGTAGCAACTAAAGTCTGCTCTAAGTGCATATACACGTGACTGTCAAGAACCTGTTAGTCTCCACATTAATTACACCGCAGTAAGAAAAAATATGATGCTTGCACGTCCACTTCCAACGATATAATAGCAAGACGAAAACAAAGAAACTCATGTAAAGTGCTAAATATTACTAATGAAAAGAAGGCCCTAGATCATAATGTTTCATAAAAAATCAAACCAACATGAAATTAAAGCAACATGAAACTAAAGCAATGTGCCACCTACAGTTTGTTTACTTTTTTGTCTGATTTTGGCATCCAATGCGTTGTTGTGTTTTCTTGCAGAGTTCGCTCGAGTTCACGGCTTCTCTCTGGCAGCAAAAGAGCTCACCATTTTATCCTCCAACGAAGAACTCTGAGACAATGAAAACAACACCCACTGATAGCCAAGACAAGGCGACAAAGAAACCACATGTCCTGCTATGGCACTTCAGTTTTGCAATTAAGTTTTAGTCATTAGAAATGTACTTATATGTAGCATAATCATCTGCTATATGTAACTGGATCTAAATATATATTACATCACAACCTCATCCTTTATAGATGGATTTGGTGCCCGCATCTTCCGTTGTTACTATCCAGACCTTGCAAACACTAATTACATATCGTTGGCGAAATGCCGCACGACAACCTCATTATTATTCAGAAGGACAATATGCATGTGTCTATGCATTGTCTATCTTAAGGACTAAATAGAACGCCTGACTTACACATCTATAAATTTCTAGATATGGATACATTGCCACACCAAGATGTTTCTATTGATGTTAGAGACAAACTAAAATGCTTCATGGAAGTGACTCTACATATACATACACATTCCAAGTGTATCTTTGAAGTGCCTCTATGTGTCTAGATACACAGCCTGGTGTCTTTATAAAGTGACCTTACGCCATATATAGACATTTAGCAAAATGACTCTACAGTCTAAAAGACACTGCCCATAGTGACACTTTTCAGACAATGTGGAAAATGTCTCTAAACCTATGTACAAGCAATATAAGTGTCGCTACAAGACCCAAACAATGCCTCTATGGGCCAGTTTTGTTGTAGTGGACGTGCAATCAAATTCAGCTTGGGCAGCTGTTGCTTTCATCAAACTAGTCATGTTTCAAGTTCTGAAACTACCCGCGCCATGCATGGCTAATAGTTAGTCGGTATTATTATTATGACAAGAAGCTGTAGCAACTAAAGTCTGCTCTAAGTGCATATACACGTGACTGTCAAGAACCTGTTAGTCTCCACATTAATTACACTGCAGTAGTAAGAAAAATTATGATGCTTGCAGGTCAACTTCCAACGATATAATAGCAAGACGAAAACAAAGAAACTCATGTAAAGGGCTGCTAAATATTACTAATGAAAAGCGCCCTAGATCATAATGTTTCATAAAAAATCAAACCAAGATGAAATTAAAGCAAGGGCCGGCTACTCACCAATCTTCAGATGAAAGGAGAATTGTTCACAGCATAACCCTCCAGCGTTGGAAAGAAGGAATGGGGAACAAGGGTTTGTTTCAGGCAAAGGGAAGTAACTCGAATGAGTTCATGACGATGGAACTTGCGACTAACTTGCCATGGATGTGGATCTGATGCAGCCAGTGGCCAAACATGAAGAGTGCAAACACTTGACCATCAATCCAACAAGACGGAAACAGCACCCTCCACTGTTGAGTGTACATCCCAAACCGCGCATTGAGCTCTGCAACCGGCAGTTGAACCCTGTGGTTCAAGGCCCAGACCTCGGCTTGGTAGTCCTGCATCATCCAGATATCCAGGGCTGCTTGTCTTTCATGAAATATGGACATGGCAAGCATGCCAGCAGCAGTCTCAAACAGGTCAGCATCCACAGTAACAACGGGAGAAGGCATCTCCCGGAACGACTCAGCTGTGGCCGGTGTGGAACACCATTATCATGTCGCCTGCAAGCCAATGCATGGCAGCATGGAGTATGGCAGGTAAACTGTGCATCTCCCACTCATCGGGGCACCCTATGCTCCTTGGCGGCTCTGTGGAGCCGACAGTGAAGATGGCGTAGTAGGAGTAGTCATATAGATATTGGGTTGCAACCGTCGTCAACTTTGCGAGAAGTCGGTACTCGCCGGTAGGGCTATGGGAGTACATCCCCAAGAGCGTCAAGTCGGCATCATCGTCCTGCGTGAGCTGCGGGAGGGGAGCATACTCGCGGGTTGCCGGGTTGCAGATGGAGAATCGGTTCTTGTGGTCGGAGATGAGGAGGAGGCCGTCGCAGGATTCCATGACATGGAACACACCAGCATCAAGTCTTGCGACGGGCTGGAGCTTATCGTCGGCGGCGGCCCGACGATGGTCGAAGGAGATGATGTCGGCGGCGCTGCTTTTGTGGAGGAGGAGGGGTAGGGTGGGCTGGCGGGCGTGGTGGGCGAGGAGGAAGTCACGGGTGGAGGTGGCGCTGCGCCAGGCGGGGCAGACGGCGCGGCATCGAAGGAGAGATTTCGGAGGCAGCCGGACAAGGATCTCCCAGATGACCATCGCATCCGGGAGGCCGTGGTGATGGTGGGGAGGCGTAGCTTCGTCGCTCGCCTCCGCCATGGATTCCATCCGATCGGTGGGATTCTCTTCTGTTGATGGCGGAAATTAATAGCTTCGTTGATGTGCTACCTCTTTCCTACGTACATTATAAAGTGTTTTGGTATGCTATTTTGTCCAAAAAAAACATTTGCAACTCCCAAATTCCAGTGCTCCCGTTTCCTAAAAATCATCAAAAAAAAATTTGCATGTCGAATAATTCCGAGGTAAAGCATATACATGTCTCTATGTCCGCCCGAATTTTCAGTGAAATATCTTTTCATACACGATCTGCATAAAAAAAATCAAATGTAGCAAGTAAAATAAGTTTTTTGGTTTCACCTTTCTAAGAGCCATAATTTTGTGATTTCTATGTAATGTATCATTGAGAAAAACTCTAAAAAGATATGTAGATGATTCGATATTTTTAAATATCAGGATCACTGCATTTCAGAGCCAAAAATTGTGTATCAAATATTGCCAAATTTCAAATGGTATAAAACAATGTCGGAAGTGAAACCGTAATATGTTTGAGTGATGCAGATTACAATACTTTTAGGATTAAACACCGTATAGATTTATTTTAATCCATTGCAACGCATGGGTAATTTGTTAGTTTTGATTAATAAATACTTCAAAAACAAAGAGGAAAAAGCCACAGTGTCATTTTGTCGTCATCGTGCTCTCTCCTCTTCGTCTCCTGTCATTCCCCAATTCCGCCGCCGCCGTCTGACCTCACCGCTGGTTTTCCAGTACCGCCGTTCCCCCCCAGGACCTCCGGATCCCAAGACACGCCATGGCCGCCGCCGGGCAGATCCAGCCGCTCAAGATCCCGGACGCCGTCGTCGCGCTCGCCCAGGCCGCCGCCAAGGCCAACGGCGAGACCGAGAAATGTACGTGCTCCTGTGCTGGCAGCTAGCTAGCTTCGGTCGTCCATCACGATGCACCGATCTCATTCCGGTCTGTTCGTTCGTTCGTTTTCAGATCTCCCGGGGTGGCCGCTCTTCTCGCCCCCCAAGATGCAGCTCGCCAAGTGCGCCAAGTGCCCCAGGGAGTTCTGCTCCTCCCTCGCCTTCCGCCGCCACTCCCGCGTACACCGCCAAAAAGCTCTCAAGATAGACAAGGTTGCATTTCGGTTCCATTCAGTTTCTTTTGTTGTATGAACTTTCCTGCATCCTGGGACAATGTTAGTTTCTACCTACATTGGCAATTTGGCATGACAACATTTTTGACGGTTTGTAGGATTTCCCCAAGAACAGAGACCACATTGCTGCATTCTGGGATAAAGTAAGACATATGCTATGTGAACTTCCTCTTTATGCTCTTATTACCATGATGAATTAGCCAAATAAAGCAACTTGCCCACAGATTGTGGCTACAGCTTATTCAACCAAAACAGTGTCTTCCTGCTCCTTGCTAAATTTGTCATGCTCTTCAGCTCACCGTGGATCAGGCCCGGACGATTTTGCGCTTGGAGGACGTGGAGATACAGGTAAATGATCATATCTAGACTAGATGAGTTTGTGTATCACTTCGTATTTCGAAGCATCTAATGTTGAATCCAAAAAGTATCTTCAGAGCATCAAAGGTTCAGCCATTTTAACAGCATTGTCGTCGTGGATGTGTAAGCCAGGGTATGCTTCGCTGCCTCTGGCGTATGCGAGAGCTGGCAATGAACTACTGGTAAGGTTTCGACCATACTTGTCACTTTCTCTACCATTTGCAGTTGGTGTCTAAGCTTATTTTCCCCCTCTCTGCAGGACCTTATTCAAACAGCTGCTTCAAGACTGCCTATCTCGTCAAACGAACTATTTAACATGATTGATGAAGCAAGTGAGAATACGTTTCTCTGTACCAACACCGCCGACGCTGCCTGTATTCAGAAGTATTTGTTTGACGGAGAGGCTGAAAAAGTTGCAACAGAGTTGAAAAACGTTGTTGCATGCACTAGCTACATCCTTGAACAGAAGCTGGTACGACTGTACTTCCATTATGCAGAAGAGACTTAGTACATTTATCCTTTAGCTATGAGTGCCTACAATTTTAATGTTTAATGTAAATGAAACAACAGGTCAAAGCTTGGTCCGCTGATAAGGCTGCTGAAGCGTTAAGATGCCAGAAGTTGCTTGTGGATGAAGAGGATGCTGCACAGAAAAGGTTATTTTCCTAACATCGTTCACTTGTTGTAATAATTTGCTAGGTTATTGCTGATGAATGCATCATCATTTTACTTGACTTTCTGATGAGATGTATATCTGAACTATCCTTGTATATAAAACTTGAAGGCAAGCCGAAATCATGGAAAGGAAACGGATGAAGAAGCTGAGACAGAAGGAACAGAGATCAAAGGATCTCAAGGACGAGGATGCCATGGTCCAGTTATCTGAATTGATTGACGGTTCAGCAGGCTCTCCTGGGATCCAAAACCTCGAGGGTGTTTCCGGTCCTGGTCTTTGTGAGCAAGAAGAATATCTTCGATTGCCAGCACCAATGCCTTCAGACGACAACGCTTTCAGTGGAGAAGACGCCATTTGTGATCCTGGACTTGAAATGGACACAGGTGCTGTGTTCCGGGAACAGACCGTATCAATAAGTAGCTTCGACAAACTAGAAAACGTGCCCCAAACTGGCATCGCCTCAGGTTCCGCGGCCGCATCGAAGCATCCATCATCAGTAAGGCATACACGTCAGAGGGATTTAAACGCCAACGCAGTGTCAAACAGAAGCAAAACCTGGGCATGGAAAGTGCGAGCCGATACCGAAGAACGGCGCCCAAAAGCCGAGTCAGATGCAGATGGCAGGCACGAGATGGCTCTGAACACGGACAAGAACACCCAGTTGCTGATAGGATCCATCAGCGTCGCGATCGAAGACAGCAGCGGTAAGCGTTTGCAGGGCTCCCATCCAGTAGTCGAGGCGACGCAGCCGATGAGCCATGATGTATATGGGCGTGAAGGCACTGGTGGCGGCAACACAATGCCAGCAGCAGAGGACCATTCTCCCCCTAGCGTTGTGACGGACGAGAGCGGTTTGAGCTTCTGCGATGGCGCAGCTGTGGGTGGAGACTCGTGCGGCACAGTGTTTTCCAGTAAGGAAGCGTCGGCCTTCCTCTCTCGAAGTAAGCACCTCATTACATTTAGCGAACTGCGACTTTGTTGTTAGTAGACAGACAGACTCATGGTTCGACCGACTTAGTAGTTGCTTGGAGTGTTTCTGCTGTTTAGACGTAATATTATTATTAGTAATTTAGGCCGACCTTGTAGCTGCAGCACCTGGTTTGTGTTTATGGTTAACGAACTGTACATACACTATGCCTTACGATGGAAGAAGGGTAACTAACCGGCAGTCGCTTCACCCTTAATGCCGACCCAGGGAAGTTTTATGTGTTGAGCAATTTGTTGCTTAGAGCATGTACGTACGTATGATTGTCATGAATCTGTTGTGCAGGATGGGAGGAAGCGATGGGCGGGGAGCATGTGAAGCTCGTCCTGTGTTCAGAAAACTGAAGCTGGCACTGCACCGGACGGAAGCTATGCAGCAGCGCCAGGTTTGGTGGTTGGATATGGAACGGGAGGGAGGCTGCAAGAAGCATTGGTGAGATTTGCGGGTTGCAGTTGAGCATTAGACTAGGTCGGATCTGGGTATTGGTTTGATGATGACGACGATTAGGGTACAGAAAACATGCCAGCCTTGTTGTGTACTAGAGTAGTATATCTGTTACTATGTTTCTGGGGTGTTTGTTTGAGCATTGTAGTATGGGAATGGGAGGTACTCGTTCGTTCCAAAATAATTCAAGTTTCTGTAGCGTGTGGCGAAATATATATATATATATATATTTTTTGACGATCGAAATAGGCTTTCTTGTACATACGTTTCTTAGAAACATCATCACGAGATGAGAATTTATTCTCTCTTCGTTTTGGAGTAGCGGAATTTGTCCTTTTTACACAGACTATAAACACTGTTATTTATCGATTTGACGGCCAGATTTCGTGCTAGAAAAATAATAGTACCGGTGGAAACGAGTACCGCATAGCATTGTGCGCGTCGACTCAACAACAAGAAGAAGAGAGAAGAACAACACTGTGACTGTGAGCATAGATAGCACAAGGGCGGCGTAGTGGACTCCGCCTCCATCTTCCTCTTCTCCGTCCGTCGGACACTGCCGGCGAGAAGATGCTGCCGTCCATCTTCTGCCGCAAGGGCGCCTCGGGCTTCTCCTGGGCCTCCACCGCCGACCAGGTCACCGCGGGCCTCTCCGCCGCTGGCCTCACAGCCATCGTCACGGGGGCGTCCAGCGGGATCGGCGCCGAGACGGCGCGCGTCCTGGCCGCGCGCGGGGCCCACGTCGTCATGGCCGCCAGGAACCTCGCCGCCGCAGACTCCGTGCGCCAGGACGTCCTCGCCGACACCCCCGCCGCGACCCTCGACATCATGGAGCTCGACCTCTCCTCCATGGCCTCCGTCCGCAAGTTCGCCGCCGAGTTCAACGACAAGGGACTCCCGCTCAACATCCTCGTGTACGTACGCGCTGCTCTCCCCTTCTAACTGCTTACTGCTTCCAGTCATGCGCATCAAGGCGCGGAATTGTAGTGGTAGATTTCACCTGTCCAACTCCTGAATAAAATTGCTGCTAGTACGAGGAGGAGGACTACAACTGTCATTCATGTCACATACGGGCACGTTTCCATGACACATTTTATTCAGGTTTCAGGACGATTGCTACTCCCTCCTAGTTCAATGCTATACATAGAAATGGTAAATTTCATGCAGGGTTAATTCAGGACTTGTGTGAGTTAATTCTCTACGACGGTCTGGGCTTATATATATAATGGTCGAAATGTGTGCTGGCAACTGCCAAATGCTAGTTATGCTAGTCAAGTACTACACTAGTATTTTTCTATACCTGTGCCACTTCACTTCGTGCACCACATCATTCCTGGATACGCGCAAGTCTAGTGTATTTTTAGTATTTTCATGCCTCATCGCTCGCATTACTACGGCTCATAAAGCTATTCCCTCATCACTTGGTGCTTTCATTCACTGGCAGCAACAACGCAGGAGTGATGGCGACTCCTTTCTCCCTCTCAAAGGATGGCATCGAAATGCAGTTTGCCACGAACCATGTCGGTATGAATGATTACAAACTCTTATCTACATTTTACTAGCTGACGATGAATCCTCCGCAAAAGAAAATAACTGATGATGAACCAGTTACATAGCCTGATTTAGAGCACTTCATTTAAACAGCGCAGTGCTGTCAATATTCTTCTTCTAGTTGCATTCCTTAGACAGCAAGGTTGATATACTCGTATCATCTTTCAGAGTCTGAAATTATCTCAACGTTGGTGTCCGCCTAGCCCTTCTGAAATTATCAAACCCTCCTAGTTTCATTTTTTTAGTAGAATACATAAAAGTTTCAACAACTCATTGTGATTGTTTGAAAAACCAATGTAGTGTATGTGTCATAATATTCAGGCCATTTTCTTTTGACGCATCTTCTGCTGGAGACCATGAAGAGGACCGCTCGTGAATCAGATGTGGAAGGAAGAATTGTTAATGTTTCATCAGAGGGGCACAGGTTTGCATACTCGGAAGGCATCCGTTTTGACAAGATCAACAATGAGGCAGAGTATGTGATTACTGTGCAGCCATTATATGTTATCCCTCATGGTTGCTCCATTCCAAGGCAAACCCGTTCACTTGCTGTTCAATCTTGTGTTGTGCAGGTATAGCACTATTGCAGCATATGGGCAGTCAAAGCTTGCGAACATTCTGCATGCTAATGAACTTGCTAGGAGATTCAAGGTATGCCTCCTTCCATCAAAGTGTTCGCCTCTAACACGTGCCTATTTACTACTCCCTCCGTTCTAAATTAGATGACTCTCTTTTGTCAAAAAGTGGATGTATCTGGATATGTTGTGAGTCTAGATACATCCAATTTTTGACAAAAGCGAGTCATCTAATATGGAACGGAGGGAGTAGATTACATGGTTATGACATCATGTCATGTCTTGGTATGTATCTATACCCGTGTTTCTTCCGACAGAAGTACTTGTGCCACCAAGCATCATCGGTGATCACTGAGTTAAAAGAAGTCACTGTTTTCTTCTAAGAGTTCATCTATCCTTTAAAGTTGCACAGTTCACTGAGTTAAAAGAAGACTGAGTTGTTGTTACACGCAACCTTTATGACATGATTTCATTTGTTTCACGGTTTAGAGCTGAAGAGCAAACTGCACCCAACTTCATAGGCTAGTAGATTGGCAGACTTATGTAAATTGTTTGCTCTTAACATGTTCTGTCTGTTTTCAAGTTTGTAGGTATGTTAGATAGCTTTATTTGGGCCAAACTATGAGATCATGACTCATCTTACAGCATCTTGTGTAATAGGAAGAGGGTGTTAACATCACTGCAAATTCTCTCCATCCCGGATCTATCATCACCAACCTTCTTCGCCACCACAGTATCATAGATGGTAAATACACTCGGCAGATATTACGTGCTCCTGCTTTCATACGAGAAATTGCCTTGATTCACGTTTGTTGTTGCTGCTGAAAACAACAGATAACAAAAATGACATAGAACAATGGAAAAGGATGCCAATGACCAGTAGCTATGAAAACAAATAATGCTTTCACTCGTGGGCTGACATTGCGTCTCCAAGGTTAAGGGCTTCTTTCGGAATACTAACATCTGATTCCATCATCTTATCTTTATGCAGTTTTCAGTCGGACACTTGGTAAACTGGTGCTGAAAAACGTCAAACAGGTACACTTGTGCCCAATTCTCAGTCTTGAGAGTTTTCTGTCTCCACTGTACAACATTACAGAGACTCCATGTTATAGAACACAACATAAAAAGGAATGTAGCATTCTGCATTCCAGTATGGATTGGCACTTGTCATCATATCTTGTCAGTCATAAGTTCCTATTTTTTTCTTTACTCTGGGGAGTGTCAGTCGCGTGTTTTCTTTTTCACCAATTTAGACCCTGGGGCACAGGAGGGTTTTAAATCGGATGTAAATGGCATTTCCACGATGTCTAGTGCTCCAGGGACCTGCACTGCACTTGGTCTGTTGCAGGCTCCTAGACTCTGAAGATGTACGTAAGCATGTCCGGTCTCTGCAAGGTGACCACCACTCCTATAATATCGTTAGTACAAGTCTAGATCTCAGGAAGTGATTTGCTTACGGGTGTGCTTTAGATTGAGTGGGCAGTAACCATATCTTTATATCGCTGTTACAAATCTAGATCTCACTGAGTTATTTGTTGACATGGACATGATTAAAAGTCAGTAGCCATTCCTTGGTTGTATCGACCATTGCAATTCCTGCAATCTTAGCTTTGCTGCCCGGATGTGTCTGATGTACACCGGACCAGAACTCATGGGGTTTTTGTGTTGTGGTGGCTGAAACAGGGGGCGGCGACCACGTGCTACGTCGCGCTGCACCAGGGCGTGAAGGGCGTGTCTGGGAAGTACTGGAGCGACAGCAACCTTTATGAGGCGAGCGAGAAGTCCAAGGACGCGGAGCTGGCGAAGAAGCTGTGGGAGTACAGCGTGGAGCTCACCACCTGAGCAGTGGCTGGGTTGATCGTCTCCTAGAGCCCTACTAAGAGACGGGATGAATGATGATGGGTAGGAATGCAGTGTGTTGTTGTACAACAGTTTACTGATGAAACTGGTAGTAGGAGGATTCGATGTCTGAATTCGAATCCTGATACATACATTCAGATTGAATGAAACGCAGATGCGTTGTGGTGTGGTGTCTCTGAATTTGCTAGTATTATCTTGTGCGGCTAGCAGCAGCTGCCTAGGTGTGAGTGAATATGCCGTAGGTATCAGCAGGTCTGGTTGTGAGATCCTGCTGGGCCGTGGCCATAGGGGATTAATTTCTCTTGTCCGGTTCTGGATGCCGGAGCTGGACACTAGTACTAGTAGCTAGATCCTGCCGGGTCCACCCGTCAGTTTGTGTTCGGATACGAGGCCCGTGATGCAGAAGGAGACACGCACCTGCCTGGCCAGATCGGACGGATGTGAGTGTGGGTCTACGTGGAGAAACGCAGGCCGTCCACACGGCTCTGAGATCGTGTCTCGGTCTGGTCTGGTCTGGTCTCCTCGCCGGTTGTGTTGAGGAGGAAGAAGAAGAAGAAAGAAGCAGCTGCTTATCCGCACGTCCACCTCTCGTCTTCTCCAAGAGCCAAAGCAACAGAGCCAGCCGAGGGAGCGGGAGGGAGACTGCCAGCCAGCTCTCTCTCAAGTCCCAAGGCCAAGGACAAGGATGCCGCCGCTTCTTCTTCTCCCCTGAGCTCCCACTCCCCGGCCCCGCTTCCTCTTCCCAGCTCTTTCTTGCCGGCCAGGGTCGATTCTTGCGCCATGGCTATGGGCGCCGTGCTCTCCTCCAGCAGAGCCTTCGCCTCTCCCCTATCCTCACCAGGTAACCACACACTTTTTCACTATCTCATGTTTGCTCGGGAATTCGCTTTCCGACCATATTAAGCTTTTTTTGGTGCTCGGCAATCCACATCTCTGCTGCCGCCGTAAGATGCGTGCCGAGGATGATTATTTCCAGTTCGGTGCATGCTTACCTGAACAAGGAAACCAGGATTGTTAATAACAGCCGTCGTTGCCCTAAGATGCCGACAATTCAGTCTGATGATCAGCGAAATCTACCCTTACCGGACATCAATAAAAGGCCAGGGTTTAAAATTCTACGCACAACGAGCTGGCGGCTACATTCTTCAGAAAGCCTGCACTTGACACTTTTGTCCGGTTATACCACCCTTGCTGCCTTTTTATTCATCAATGATCAATCACTATGCCTAAATAACTTGCTAGCCGAAATGCCATTGCAATCTACACTTATTCGCCACAGGAGGAAAGCTGAGATATCTAAGCCATATGGTGGTGACTGTTTTTTTTTGTGTGCAGGGAAGCAACATGAGATGAGGTACTATTGTACGTCGCCGCAGAGTAGGTGGGCGTGCTCACTGGCTCCCGGAGACAAAAACGACCGGCGAATTCCCACCAGGAGCGCCGAGACGGTGGGGCAACTCTCCGGCCAGGTTCAGCAGCCTCTGATGAACTCTCAGACAATGACAAGGTTGTGCAACGCCAGCCTCAAGAGGAGACTCGTGTCAAGGGTAGAGTGCTTCCTGTCGTCCGCGGACCCGTTGACCAATGGCTGGCAGAAACCAAGAAGGCGAGATAATCTCGCTTCTTTGGAGAGTGTTGGCTGTGTCAAGCCAGAGTACAGGGTGCCAGTCAGAAAGCGTGCCGACTGCAGGGCCGAGCAGTACGAAATGACAGGGTCGCCCTCCGACGTCCCTGTTGAGGCAGCGGTCCTGGCCGGAGATGACACGCCCTGGTGGCAGCAGTTCCCCAAGCGATGGACCATAGTCGTCCTCTGCTTCTTCTCCTTCCTGCTCTGTAACATGGACCGGGTGAGTTGCTTACCTAACAAGATTCATCCATCTTGTAAGGTTGTTTGCTTGGGTGCTAACCGTTTGCTTTACTGAATCCTGCCAGGTCAACATGAGCATCGCGATCCTTCCGATGTCAGCAGAGTTCGGCTGGAGCCCAGCAACCGTTGGCCTCATCCAGTCTTCTTTCTTCTGGGGATACCTTCTCACTCAGGTACGTACATTGCTATTACTGTATCCGCAGAATTTGCTCTGCTTTACCCTCTTGGTGAGCCAGTCATGGCTATCCGGTTTCGGTTCCAATGAAATGTAACTCCTGGTGTCCTGTTTATCTAAAACACACAGGCACTTGATTCCGTACATTTTTGCTGTGCAGATTCTTGGAGGCATTTGGGCTGACCGGTTTGGCGGCAAGGTTGTTCTTGGATTTGGGGTCGTATGGTGGTCAATTGCAACGATGCTTACACCCATTGCTGCCAAGCTGGGCCTTCCATTCCTACTCGTCGTTCGTGCTTTCATGGGGATAGGCGAGGTTGATGTCTTCTACTGTCACTCTACATTACTTTATGCTATTGATCAGATGCATATACAACAAACGCTTTAAAATGGTATGGACCGTCATTCCTCAATAGACTAGTTCCCAGAAATGCATCTACGGTAGTTAAAAGTTCTGCAACTTTGTGTACCTTATAAAGTTTAGTATCATGAGAAATGTACCAAGGGATAAACTATGTCAACATCTTATCTGGATATGAACTTCTTTGTTTAAACCTGGCATGCATATCAGTTTGTTGATATTATTACTAGTACACGCAATGTTAAGAAATAGAGTTTCCTGTTGCAGCACTACATTGCGACGCTGTATATTTCTGTTTGTCATTGATTGTTTCTCTTATATCTATCTATGGTTTGACAGGGTGTTGCCATGCCAGCTATGAACAACATTCTTTCCAAATGGATCCCTGTTTCAGAGAGGAGCAGATCTCTTGCATTAGTATACAGTGGAATGTACCTTGGTTCAGTTACTGGCCTGGCCTTTTCACCTTTCCTGATAAGCAAATTCGGCTGGCCTTCTGTGTTTTACGCATTTGGATCCCTGGGAAGCATCTGGTTTGCGCTGTGGCAACGCAAAGTAAGATATACCAAGTTTTGCCACTGGTTTCTCGCTTTCTGTCCTGCAGTGCTAATTTCATACAGCTTAACTCCGTAGGCTTGCATTCGTCATAAGTAATTTCTTGAGACGGAATATAATTTAACATGAACAGCTCTGGAAATGAGAAAACTTACTTCAATTGTTGACATTCTTGTGGCATTTTGATACTAATTATTGTTATTCAGCTAATTGCTAGTCCTTATTCTTATTTAGGCACGCAGCTCCCCAAATGAAGATCCGGAAATAAGCGAAGATGAAAAGAGGCACATACTGGGTGGCAATACCATAAAAGAGCCTGTTAGCTCCATACCATGGAGATTAATCCTATCAAAGGCTCCAGTATGGGCTCTCATAATATCCCATTTTTGCCATAACTGGGGAACATTTATTCTCCTAACATGGATGCCAACCTATTACAATCAGGTAATTTTATCGTGTCAACTGTTTGGCAGTTACCATTGGATTGCTCATACCAGACAAGGACACCTTATCATATGATCTTGTACTCGCTGATCGTATACAGGTCCTGAAGTTCAATCTTACCGAGTCTGGGCTTTTGTGTGTCTTGCCATGGCTGACAATGGCCGTGTTCGCAAATATTGGTGGTTGGATAGCTGACACTCTTGTCGCGAAAGGGGTTTCCATAACAAATGTCCGCAAGGTAAGTTCATTAGCTTATTTCCTGTATGGATCTTTGCAAAAGTTCTGTGCATAGTTGCCAATCTTGACACTCTTGCAATCTGTTTATGTAGATCATGCAATCTATCGGTTTTCTCGGACCGGCCCTCTTCTTGACATTGCTAAGCAAAGTCCGGACCCCAGCCATGGCGGTATTGTGCATGGCATGCAGTCAGGTATGCTCTGATGTTTGCCACTCATAGGATCATAACTAGTTTCTGAATTCTGGTACTACTAGATGTTGTGCTAGAACCGCTTGCTGACATTTCTGTCCGATTTTTTTGGTAGGGGAGCGATGCATTTTCCCAGTCTGGTCTGTACTCAAATCACCAGGATATAGGACCGCGTTATGCGGTAATGTTCCCATGTGAATTGTCACTCTTCTTGTGTTATTGAACTCAGACAAGTAATCGGTGTTTAGCTGCTCCTTGGGCCTTCTGATGATTGCTTCTAACCTAGACAGTGCCCCACAATATTTCAGGGAGTACTTCTGGGGCTGTCGAACACTGCCGGCGTGCTCGCAGGAGTTTTTGGTACCGCTGCCACTGGCTACATTCTTCAGAAAGGTGAAGCCCTGTCGTCCCACAGATTATGCAAACACTTTTTGTGTGAACTATGCTAACTTCTTCATATGGCATGTCCAGGTTCCTGGGATAATGTGTTTCAGGTGTCTGTTGTACTCTACCTAGTAGGGACAGTGGTGTGGAATGTCTTCTCGACCGGGGAGCGGATTCTTGAATAAGCTGTTGGAACTATACGGCGCCGCTGTATGAAAATAGCTGATTTTGCTGATTTATTTATGGTGTGCAAGAAACACAACTTTCTTTTGGGACGAAGCCTGGCAACATAAACTCTATTTTTAGCAAGAGATATTGTTGTGCTTGATCTCTGGGCTAAGAGCAAACTCAAGCTCCAGGGAAAGCCGGGTTGGGAATTGAAGATGGTGACTTGGAACCAAAGACAGAATTACGTGATGTTGGAAAGCAACTGCACCAAACCCTAGCCTAGCACCTGTTGTTTCTAAAGAAGTCCAAGCTACTTCTCGTCCCAGCCTTTGCACCAACCAGAGAAAGAATTCCTTATGGTTTTTATTTAACCAAAATCGATGATTCGACGGTGTTTTTTCAGCTCGCTTTGGGGACGGGGCTACTGCCAAATTCATTTGGGGAGAACCACATGTTTTTTTGTTGTCAATTTGGCATATTGTCTTGTTGCGTTTGCATGTCCTGTATGGTTGTATCACCTGACAGTGGGAGTGCTTAAAGCATACTGGTGCATGTAAACCAGTTGATTAAGAAGTTCTCAAATTTATTTTCCTAGAGCTGGTTGTTCGCTGTCGACTTCAAGGGTCATAGAAAGTGTTATGACACCAGAGTTTATAATAAATATTTGAATTTGCAAAGTTTTGAATTAAAAAAGTCAGACCTTGGTAGGTAATGAAAGTGTGTATGGTGGTCCCCAACCCTTTGTTTTTCCTGTTTTGGACGAGAAGACTTCTTACCAACCAACAGCACAAATGCAGCTTGCAATGAAACCGTTTAGAACTGGTATAACAATGCAAGGAGAAATCTTCTATGATTAAGACCAGTCTTTGAACAAAAACGTACATGTTTTTACAATTTTGATATAGAGAAGCATTGTCCAAGCAGCAGTAATGAAAGTGTGTTTGGCCAAATAACAGGCTCTTATTTGAGAAGATGTCTCCCCGTGGAAAAAAGAAAACAAAAAAATGTGACCCGGAAGCTTGTGGGCTGCAGGTTACATTGGCATGACATTTGCAACTGCATCCCCTACTCAGTTGTCTGATGACTCTGATCCCTATGATCCCGCTGGACATCGAAACTACTGCCCCCCCAAACTAAGCCCAAATATCATGGGGAAAAATAGCGTGTCATTTCGGCGTGAACAGTGCGCTATAGCATATCTTTTTCGATAAAGGGCGCTTTATTACTTAAAAGGTTTAATCGTTTACACCCAGCCTCGGCATAGCAAAGATGCACACAGCTGTCCCATAATACCAAATCCGAAACTGAAAAAAGACGTATTACATATCAAATCATGAGCAAATGCAACTACGCCTGAAGTGGTGGTGGGTCAATTCTTAGATTATGTTGCCATCCATGACGGGAAAAAGTATCCCTCGCCGTGGACTCCAACCGTGCACAGACCTCCGTAAATAGGTCTCGGTGCTCCATCCGCTGAAGAGAGGACCATGAACGGAGTGTACCGGTACACCGGTAGATTACCTGTAAGGGAGTAGACAATTTATCGTTAAACACTTTATCATTTCTACACAGCCATAGCGACCAAATAATGGCGAGCGCTCCCACCCTAATTAGCTTCCTAAACCTATTATCGATACCGTGTAACCAATTCCCAAAGATATTGGTCACACTGCGTGGAGGATAAAGGTTTGACGCTACTTGGATGATTGACCATATAGACCTCGCAAACCGACATTGAAAAAAGAGATGTTTAATGGTCTCATTCTGATGACAGAAAACACAACTCTTATTTCCTTGCCAATTCCGTCTAGCAAGATTGTCTTTTGTTAGAATTACTCCTCGACGAAGGTACCATCCAAATACCTTGGTTTTAAGTGGTATCTTCATCTTCCAAAGCAACTTGTTATTATCAACCGGTATATGAGAGTGGGTTAAAGCCTTATACATGGATTGTACCGAAAATTTACCATTCTTGTGTAGATTCCATCGAAATTCGTCTGGCCCAGCTGAAAGTTGTATATTGGCTAGCCTTTGTAAAAGTGCTTGCCATGCAACCATCCTCTGACCAATCAAATCTCTCCTGAACGTCACATCTGGAGGTGAGGTTGCCATTACCTTCTTAATGGTATCACTTTTGTAACGAACAATATTGTATAATGCCGGATATTGTTCTCGGAGTGTGGTGTTGCCCAACCACGAGTCCTCCCAGAACCTTATCTGAGACCCATCTTTAATCGAAAAATGTCCAAATCTGAAGAACTGTGATTTTGCAGCCATCAGACCAGCCCAAAAATGCGAATCACCATGTTTCCAAGAAACTTGTGACAACGGTTTGGAGCCAACATATTTCCGATTCAGGAGGGTTTGCCACTGACCATTTTCGGTCAGCAACTTGAACAACCATTTTCCTAGGAGAGCTGTATTCTTGACCTCAAGGTCATGAATTCCCAATCCTCCTTGATCTTTGGGTGTACAAACCACACTCCATTTGACCAGTCGATATTTCTTCTTCTCGCTATCCCCTTGCCAAAAGAATCTCGACCGATAATAATCAAGTTTTTCGAGCACACCTTTTGGCAGAAGGAAGAAAGATAACATATACAGTGCCATATTAGTGAGCACCGAATTTATGAGTACCAGTCTTCCTCCTAGGGACAGCAATTTTCCTTTCCAACTACTTAAACGTTTTTGTAGTCTTTCTTCGACGCATTTCCATTCAGCAATAGTAAGCCTCCTATAATGGATCGGGATGCCTAAATACCGAATCAGAAATTGACCTTGCCCACAACCGAATAGTTCGGCATAGAGATCGGCCTCGTCCAGAGCCTCGCCAAAACAGAACAACTCACTCTTATGGAAATTTATTTTCAGGCCTGAAAGTTGCTCGAAAGTTGCTAAAATTAATTTCAGATTTCGAGCCTTTTCAACGTCATGTTCCATAAAAAGAATTGTGTCATCGGCGTATTGAAGGATTGAGAGACCCCCATCAACAAGATGAGGAATCAACCCTTCAATCTGACCATCAACTTTAGCGCGCTCAATCATAATAGCAAGCATATCCACCACTATATTGAATAACATAGGGGATAATGGATCACCTTGTCTAAGACCTTTTCGAGTCTGGAAATAACGTCCAATGTCATCATTAACTTTGATGGCCACGCTACCTCCAGATACGAAATTACGAATCAAAGCACGCCACTCATCAGAAAAACCTTTCATTCTGAGAGTTTGTTGGATGAAAGACCACTTAACTTTATCATAAGCTTTTTCAAAATCCAATTTAATAATGACCCCATTAAGCTTCTTGGAATGTAACTCATGAACCGTTTCGTGCAACACAGCTATCCCATCAAGAATATTACGTCCTTGCATGAAGGCAGTTTGAGACGGTCGCACCACATGTTCAGCAACTGTATTCAGACGAATCGTGGCTACTTTTGTAAAAATCTTGAAACTAACGTTCAGGAGGCATATAGGTCTAAATTGTTGAATCCTTTCTGCCTCATTGACCTTAGGTAACAAAATAATTTCACCAAAATTCAACCGAAACAACTCGAGTTGATCAGCATGAAGAGCGCTGAACATAACTAGCAGGTCATCCTTGATGGTGTCCCAGAAAGTTTGATAAAACTCTGCTGGCATCCCATCTGGACCCGGAGCTTTGTTATGTTCCATAAGGAAAATGACCTTTTTTACTTCCTCCTCAGTGTAGGGGGCTGAAAGTAAGTCATTCTCCTCAGCGGAAACTTGAGGGATATCCTCCATTCTGGCTTCGTCCATTGTGAAGTTACCTTCATCAGGTTCGCCGAACAGATTTTTATAATAATTAGTAATGTAAGCCTTTAGCTGTTCATGGCCTTCAATTCTTCCATCCTCATGGACAAGAGAATGAATACATTTCTTCCTGTGTCTGCCATTAGCAACACTATGGAAGTATCGAGTATTCGAATCTCCTTCAAGAATAAATTGAGACTTGGACCGTTGATACCACTTGAGTTCCTCCTCACGTAGTAGGTTTGCTATTTGCGCATTAGATTGACTTTTCAGTTCAATCTCATGTGTAAGTAGTGACCTCACTTCCGCGAGGGCCTCAAGCTCATCAATAATGGTTGACAGCCGCTGCTTCTCCTTCCTAAGAATACCTGTAACATGACGTGCCCAACCCGAGAGATGTTTACGTAATGCACGCATTTTGTTATTCCATCTCTCAATTGGGGAACGTCCCACTACAGGTCTTTCCCATACATTTTTAACCATCTCGTGGAAGCCCTCCCTGTGTAGCCAACCAAGTTCAAATTTGAACGGTTTCCTACACATAGGGCGTGGCGTTCCCGTGTTCATAAGTAAAGGAGCATGATCCGACAGTCTCTCAATACGTTCTAGAGCTCGAACCGTCACCATTGGGTATTTGTTTTCCCAGTCGGTGCACATTAGCACGCGGTCCAGTTTTTCGTATGTCGGAGAAGGGAGACTGTTAGCCCACGTGAATTGCCTACCAACCATTGACACCTCTCTAAGATCTAAGCTGTCGATTACAGCATTAAATAAGAAAGGCCAATGACTATCAAAACGGCTTTTACTTTTCTCGTGTGCAAATCTAAGCAAATTAAAATCGCCCCCAATTAAAACAGGGTGCGGATTATCCTTTGCAAGATTAACTAGCTCACGTAAAAAATCAGCCTTGAAAACATCTTGAGCAGCTCCATAAACAGCTACGAGACTCCAATGGAAATTATCAGCCTTGTTGCGGATGTGTAGTTTAACATGAAACTCACCAACCGAACTAGCTAAAACGTCCATTGTATCAGCTCGTACACCGACAAGGATGCCACCTGAATGGCCTCGAGGTGGACGAGAAACCCACTCATAGTCCCTACCACCAGAAAGGCGATTGAGGAAACTTGGTGTGTAGTCTCGTCTACCCGTCTCCGAAATAGCTAAAAAATCTAAATTATGATCCCGACAACAATCAGCAATGTGAACATGTTTAGCCAAGTCACCTAGACCTCTGCTATTTAGAAACATGCCATTCATCGGGAAACAATTTTATCTTTTTTAGCTTTGGGCCTTTTACTAGATCGCTTTTCTGCTGAAGTTTTGGATTTGCGACCCGAGGCTCTTAGATCATATAATGAACTTAGCTCTGTCTCATCCAAACCAACCTCAGACACGACCCCAACAAGATTAGAGAGAAGCTGACCATCCATTGTGGCATTCGCCTCCTCATCGTCAAAAGTATGGTCATCCAACATGGTGGAAACTTTAGGAATTACCGTTAGACGGTCATATTCCATATGTTTCAACACACTTGCAGAAACCGAAATAGCATTACTATTTTTACCAAGAGAAACGCCTAGCCTACCTAAACTGGATACTATACGGGAATCTGAAAAACGCAAAAAAGACTTAGAACAGTGAGAGTTACCACTACTATCCAGGTTCTGCTGAGCCTTCCGACGCATCGCCTTCAAGGTGACATCCTCATCGGACACCGAAACACCTCCTGTACCCACCGCGTGTCTCCCGCTCCGCCTCAGCGACAAGGGTGGTGCAGGAGTCACCGGCGTGGGCGACATCGGTGGCGTTGGAGTAGAGGAAGGAGCGGCGGCCCGAACCGTAACCCCCGGAGGTGTCAAAGGTGGCGTAGAGACACTCTCCGTAGTCACAGTCCGGTGCAGCTCGTGTACTGTCGGCGAGCTCGGGTACTTCGGTGATGCCGAAGAAGAAAACGCCACGCCATGCACGCTATCCAAGGCCACAGGGAGCTGCTCCACAGCAGTGTCGTCGGCGGCCTTCGACATTTCCTGCTGGGAAACAGCAGCAGCCAGCATCCTCGCCTGATCCATCTTCTTGGCTGAGCTGACGTCCAACATCCCCAGCGCGGAAGACTGAGAGCCAGCCAAAACATGCACATGCACGTCCGTTGTGATCTGATCAGCTTGCTTGGGTCGGAACAGCTGTGGATCGTCCAGCAGCTTAGGCTTGCTAGCCAACGACACACGTTGTGCCTCCTGCTGTTCTCCGGCCGGCACACAAGCAGCTCTAGAAGAGGGAGACGGGCTGCGAAACGTAGGTCCAGGACTGGGAATTGTCCGCTTCAACATATTCGGCCGTCCGCACGCCGGCGACACCGACCGAGACAAAGGAGCAACAGTAACGCCCTTCGACAGAGCACGATCATGAGCAGCGACGAGGTTCGGTGACACCCGTTTGACCCTCTCCACAATCTCCACTGCACGAGGCGTAGAGGGGCACGGGTTGTAGGGTGTCACCGCGATCAGCTGATGTCCAAGCGGCAACGATGAAACAGCGACATATTTTCCATGGTATGTCGTGTTGCCCACCGTAGTAGAATCAACCTCCATGTTGTTCATCGACTGATTGGCGCGGCGATCCGAAGAATCATTTTGTTTCCCCCTACCATCAAAGCCAGCAGCCCCATCCATATCATCATCATCTTTCCGTTTCCATAAGTGTGGCATGAAATTAGGATCCGGAACAAAATCCCCAGCCTCGCGACGAAACCATATCTGGAGTGTCGATGCTAAATTTATCACTTTTACGTGCTATGACGGCATTCACGAACACGCTGATGATTCTGAATATATATTTTATGTTATGTTGTTGCGAATTTTAAACTTCTAAACAATTGGACAATGTTTTTCATACAATGGTTATGCATATTTTGATCTACCATTTCTGAAGGAGGTCGCCGCTCCTATTTCTTTTAACATACATTTTTACCATGCCAATTTCGAACAGTCCACCATGTTGGTCAGGCCCCCAACCCATATCAAATCCCTCCACCTTGGCATCCTCTCTTCACTCTCGCCTTATTTTGTTCATCTTACAGTCGGAGCCCCGATACATCCTAGACCGCCGAATCGCCAATGATGCCCTCCTCACACGCCATATATCCGAACAAAGTTGGACCTCTTTACACATTTTTAGGGGCACAAAATGGAATCAGATGATAAAAACATTTACCACGTGTTCATCGAATCGTAGTCATCGATGACATTGATGAATACAAACTCGAGTTGATGAGGATATCATCCTAGCGGAGATGGAAAAGGACGAGGACGGACATATGAGAGCAGGAAAATAGGGGAGGGGTGCCGCTCTAGATGACCTAAGGGAGACGTGCAATGCACGTGCACACTAACTTGTCATGTTATATACCTTCATAAAGATGGTTAAACAAAGGAATCGTGGGATTCATCATTTAACTGCCAATTAATCTCTACTCCGAGGGTCACCGAACAACCATTAATATTGGTTTAATGATTGATATGTCAATAAACGGGCTGATTCACATGATATTGGTTTGTTTGATTTGAAGGATTTGCACATGACTTTTGGGGGTTTCCTACGACGATGTGTGATTTTTAATACTGAATCATAAGAATCTGTTCTAAAGAATCATATTTGCATTAGATTAGCTGAAACCTCTTATTCATAATTTGTTATTTTTCTTGATAGAAGAAACAAATTCAGGTGCATAAGGGAATGGGCATGGGGCTACCGATTTGCCATCATGCGTGTTTTCCTATCGTACTAATCAAAGAGGCCCTTAGGTTGTTGGGATTTCATATGATTTTGTAGGTTTACAAATCTTCGATTTTGAATGGATTATCTTTGAATAAAAACATGGTGATGCCAAAATTCCTATGACTGAATAACGTGGAAATTTGAATGTCCACTTGAACCTAGTTTAAAGCCGTAGTTAAGTACTCCCTCACTCTTCCCAAAATTACGTTTATAAGTTTATCAAAAGATAGATGTATCCATACATGAGATATGTAATTTTCTTGCATTCCATCCAAACTAACTTTTTGTGCAGTTTTCTTTTCAAGACATGTGAAGATGTCTCCTCACATAGTACAAGTAATATGCATAATAGTTAATTCTAAAATTTCTTAGTTTCCCTCCACATTTCCATTTCTTGAATTATTATTAAAAAAAGAAAATAATGGAAAACAAAACCCTGAATGTGTCCCGGCCAATCGTCTTCTTCCCTTGACTTGCACACCCGCCATTTCCAAACCCCCCACGCCATTGCCGGCTCACCCACCGACGTGCCATCCCATGCCTCGCCACGGCCGGCCATGGCCGACACTCCGCCGCCGCCGCTCCTGAACACGCCGCGCAGCCGCGAACCGTCGGAGGAGCCGCGCAGCGAGAGCGACTGGGACGGATCCACCCGGGAGGGCTCCCTCGACGCCGACGGAGAGGCTGTACCCCGGGCCGCGCGCCGCTGGAGAGAAGACCCAGCCGCCGCGCGGATCTCGCGCACCGCCGCCGACACCGGCTGGTGGCTCGGCGAGATCGAGCGCCAGCGGGTGCGTCTCGTGCGGGACTTGGTCCGGATGGCCGCCCGCGACGACCACCAGCCTCCCCCGCCGCCGTCCCCCGGCCTCCGGATCCGCGGCCGCCAGGCGCGTCTCGAGCTCCTCATGCGCCTCGCCGCCGACCGCCACGCCGAGCTCCAGCGCCTCGCCGTCCGCCGCCCCGTCTCCGGCTTCCCACACCGCAACCGGATCCACGTGCGTCCCCCGCTGCTGCATCCCCCTTCCCAGCCACTGTTCCATTTCTCCGCCGTCCCGTGCTTGCTTTTCAGATAATCAATGTTGTTTGCTCCTTCTTCTTTTCTTACCATAGGCCCTGCTCCGGGGGAGGTTCCTGCGGAATGGAGGCCTTCCCGTGGAGGCGAGGAGGCCACCGTCGGTGGCCGCGAGGGAGCTCGGGCAGCTGCGGCAGCGCCACCCCGTCTCGGGTCTGCGGTATGTGCTCTTGCTTATGCTTATCCTTTATTGGTACTATTAGCATTTCTTTTTATTTTCATGCAAAACATTATTGGAGGAACGGAAACTGATGGGGTCATTGTCAGGAGATTCTGTTCATTTGGTTGGAGAAGGTCCATCCCATAGAAGAGTCCATGATTCTTTGAAGTTAGTTAGTACTGATGCTGATATTAGCTACAGTTTGGTCATTTGCACTTCAATCATCAACATATAATGCTTGGAGTTATGGTGGTTATGTGATGTTCGAATGAATGACAATGTTCCCTGTTTACGATGTTAAGTCACATTTCAAGATCGGCATTATTTGTTTCACTAGAGAAATTTAAATCTTCTCCTAGCAACATACTTATTTCGATGATTATAATCTGAACCAAGTGCATAGTAATTTTTCTCTGTGAATTGAAAGGTTGCGACCTTAGTCGTGATTTTGAGACCAATTTGTGTGGGTGTCTTCACTTCCTTTTTGGGACCCGTATAGCAATTGTTGTCATGATGTGATTGCATAATGTTTTACAGTTTTAGTGTATTAAGTAGAAATTCTATCTTTCCTACTTATAGAGGTTTGAGTTGGTGCTCGTCCGTTCAAACATAGCAGCAAGCAATCCTCTGGTGTATCCTCCTGCGCCCTGCGTTCCCAATACCCTCCTCCCGCCACCTCCCATCACCCAAACCCACCCAGCGCATCCCCCAACTTGGTTTAAAATTCAATCAATAATGACTTACTTCCTTTCGTGACAAAGCACATCAAATCTTGACAGCCTACCAGGTCGTTTGGTCTGTAGACTGTCGAAATTCTCTTGCCCATAATGGTAGCTATGTCGTAATAATAGTATAGAATTTATAAATAGATGTATCAGAGTGAATTATTTCAATATGTATTGCTTGAGTAAATTATTTTCCACCTTATTTTTCGTGGTTCCGTCACGTAGCAGGGACGCCTTACTAGGAGGCCATTGCAGCTATAATGTATTTGCGCAATGTTTTCCTTTGTATTAAATAGCAATCATCTATTTTTATAACTGGAGAAGGTTTCCGCTTCAGATTGGATAATCTCGTACGAGGTCAAGCAGCTAGCCTATCGGATTCATCTTCAGCTCAAAATGTTGAACTCTCCACCACTGACCATTCTGAATCAACCCATACTGCTTCTGAAGATACTCAGGATACACATCAAGAGGCAAGCGTGAATATAGATCTTCAGCGAATTGGGGATACAGCATCAGATTATGGAAGTAATGCTCCTAGTATTGCTGAAGGCTTCTCTGAACCTCATAGTCAAGAGGAGAGTTGGCAAGAAGATCTGGAGGTGGATAGAAGAGTCGTCTGGGAACAACTTTCCCATGCTATTACTACTGGGGAGGTATCTGGAAGAAATTGGCATGAAAATACGGACAGCAGTTCAACTGATGAGAGGACAGAGGTTGGGGATCATCAAGATGCATCTCTTCCTGAAACAAGTGATGAGTCAACTAGTGGTGATAATAATCTTCCTGAAGCACATGAAGAGCAGCATGGCAGTAACCATCTTCCTGGAGTGCTTGAAGAGCTGCATAACAGTAATCATCTTCAAGAAACGCATGGACAGTGGATTGAGGACAACGATCCTGCAGAGGTACATGACGAGTGGCAGAGTGACGATAATTTTCCAGAAGTAAATGAAGTGTGGCATGAGGACGATGAGTCCAATGACAACGCACATAATTGGCATGACGATAATTCAGAGCAACCTGTTGACCCGGAATCTTTGCTTATTAGAAGAGCTAATACGTTCACCCCTGGTGACGACGATAACGTGTACAGCACAGAACTAAGGGAGCTTCACAGCAGGTTCTTGTTCCTTTCTTGCACAGAGAAATGCTAGCACAAGCAATTTACTACTCAGTATGTACGTTGCCTAAATCTGTTGTTCATTCTGCAGAAGGAGCGTTTCTAATCTTCTTGATAGCGCTTTCCGTGAAAACCTAGACCGACTTATCCGGTCGTACGTTGAACGGCAAGGTCGTGGTCCTCTCTCTTTGCATATGGAAGGAACGCCTGCGGTGGCAGCAGCCCCTGAGCCACCGGTGTTGCAGGATCAAGTGCAGCTTAGAGATGACATGGAGGAACATGAGCTTCGTGATGCTAATGCAAGGCCCCGCCTAGTGATCCCACCTCCGCCTATGCCTCCTCGTCAACCGCTTTGGAATTCAGAGCTGCATCATAACAACTGGATCAGACAGAACATACACCGTTCTGATATCGTGAGCTATTCTCTTTGACATTCTTACGGCACTGAGTTTCAGTTATACAATAAACCATATTGACAGAGATGGTTGTTATACAACTAGTCTGTGTTTTGAGTAAATAAACCATATTGACATAAATAGTTGTTATACAAGAAAAAAAATCACCACATCCAACATTTTTGTGTCTTAATGCGTTTTTTCTATGCAACACAATGATGTTTGTATGTTTTGTTGGCTAAATAACTGGAGGCTCATATTTTTTGTGGTTTGCTTCTCCAGGAATGGGAGGCTATCACCGACTTACGTGCTGACATGGCCAGACTCCAGCAAGGCATGGGCCACATGCAACGGATGCTGGAAGCGTGCATGGATATGCAGCTCGAGCTACAGCGCTCCGTAAGGCAGGAAGTCTCCGCAGCCCTGAACCGCTTCATCGGGGAGCGAGGTCAGTAGCTCAGCGCATCACTCCTCTTTTCTGCATTCCATCCCTGCTAGTTTGGCAATGAAAATCATAGTCAACCGGAACATTCTTGTTGTGTGTTGGGTATGCCAGCGGAAAACAGAGAGACCATAGACGATGGATCGAAGTGGATCAACGTGAGGAAAGGCACCTGCTGCGTATGCTGTGATACTCCGATCGACTCTCTTTTGTACAGGTATGTTTCTGTCTTGGCTACCGTCAGAAAGCTGTTGAGCTTATGATTAATATTCAGTAGTGCTAATCACAATAATGTTTTTTCCTGGCCGGCGCAGATGTGGGCACATGTGCACGTGTTCGAAGTGTGCGAACGAGCTGGTCCGAAGCGGGGGGAAATGTCCTCTGTGCCGTGCGCCCATAATCGAGGTGATTCGAGCTTACTTCATCATGTAGATGTTAGAATATACGACGAGGAGGAAAGGAAGATTGAAGCTTTTGAAGCAGCATGATATAACCTGGACTATGATACGAGGAGTGTTCAGTTGTTTTGACACATTGGTTGGTGTGTGTGTGTACATGTTGGTCTCCCCAATGTAGTGTAAGTATGAGTTTTGTTGGGTTGGTTTCACTGATTTGTGTACGAGTTTTTTTCTGCTTACCTGATGAGATTGGTCACTCCTCTCAAAACATGTGTTCTTGCATGACTTGTCTACCGTCGTTATGCTGAAATGAAATCCATACAGATGGAGAAAACCATCGCCATGCTGAAATATTCATGGTTTGAATTATATATGACTGAATAAACGTTACAGTCTGACCCTTATTTTTCTGATAAAAAAGGTGCCAAGTTGATAAGTGTGCTTTGGTTCAAAAGAATTTCACAGGCATTTGACCTCTGTTCCAGGGAAAGTTAGGAAAATTTTCAGCATTTGTAGGATTCGAGATGTGTCATGACATCTGGCTCTGGTTTTTGTGCCGTAGATTACTGGCAGGGAGGCTCTAAGATGCTAAATTAGAATCAGGCCGTCTGACGGTCGTAGTGTAAACGAACAAGGCTTATGTGTAACCGGGCTAGGCTGTCCAGTAATCAGGATTATGTAAAACTATTTTTTATGTCAGGCTTAACATCTACTACCTCCGTGTATAAAAATATAAGATGTTCTAGCATAATATATGTTCACATTCATGTTTTAATGTAAGGTTGATGTGAACTTTGCACTAAGACATGTTTACATACATATATGGACATATCTTGTGTTAAAAAATCTTATATTTTGATACGGAGAGAGTATGTAATGAAACTACTTGTGTGAACTTTTATGCTTTTCAAAGTGTTGAGCTATGTGTATGTTACTTTTTTTTGCTGGTATATGTGTATGTTACTTTATATTCAACTATTTTTGGTCGAGTTGTCATGTTGTCTAGTTGTATATGTTTTGTGTGTCTTTTCCCGTATCGACCAATGTATTATATTTGTATTTTTCTCAATGGATCTCCACTGCTATATTTTATCCTCTCAGTTGAATTCTGTTTTCGTATTCATTTTTGACGTTTCTGATTTCGTCTTAGCTTTCATCTATGTTGATTGTCGTTTACTCCCACATCCAGTCAAGCGACAACTAACATGCATTGGAGGAGGTAACATATTAATTTGGAAAATGGAGGCTACACAATAAATTTAATTAATTTGAAAAAAAATGTGATTGTTCTTCGAGAGAGGAAATGGAGATATTGAGTGAGGTAAGGTCATTCCATCCCCTTACCTAGACTAGAGTGGGCTGGGCCCCACTACCCGGTGACGGACAGTAGAAAAAGGAAGCATCAGCTTCCTCCAGCAGCAGTTGCCATGGCGACTCCCGCCGCTTCGTCTCCGCCGCCGCCACCATTCTCCGACGCCGAGGCGACCTCCGACACTGATTACTCCGACGAGTTCGTATTCTCCATCCCTTCCTTCCCAAGCCCCCCTCCCCGATTCTTGCATGATGATTATTTCGATAGATCTGCAGTGCGTTGCTTCCCCTTCACGATCCTCTCTCATCTCATAATGTTGCTGCCCATGCTTGTTCAGTGATGCTTCTGATCTTTCATGTTTATAACTGTAGGTCCAGTGAGAGTGAGGTCAGCTTGTGGGATTCACAAGGTACTGCTACTTGTTAACCCCAGTCCCCAGGTCCCCAGCATTTTTCTGTATCTGTTCTGTCCAACTTTCGATCCTGGGGTCGTGCATGTAACCTCATTGTCTACAGCTATTCCTCTACATTTTATCCTCTATGCCACCTCTCGTTGTCAACTTGTCATGTGCGGCGAGGAGATATTTCTCTCCCTATATCTCTTAGTTTGGGAGTGGAACTAAATGGCTTCTTGCCTGTTTTGTCGTACAGATTTACGCAGCCATGCGGAGGGCTTCGAGGCGCAGCTGCTGGCTGCAATGTCAGTCGATACGAGCCTCCTTCCAACCCTCGACGATTTACTCCGCGAGGTCTATGCCACGCTGCGCCCGAAGCCTGTTGACTACGAGCAACGGAATGCCTTGGTTGATGTGTTTAACAAGATGACAACTAAAATCTTTGGTAAGAGATAGTTTACGCATTTTACTGATGTAGTCATTGAACAGCATGCATGATGAAAATTATCGCGCAAACTAGAAAGATGATGTCGTCGTGATGAGCATTTTCTCTCCTGACTGCATGCTTACCCTTTGAACCGCCTCCAGTAATATAACTATATATCACTTAATGGTTGTATTTTGAGATTTTCCAGGTGCTCTCTTTAGTCCTGAATGATGCTTGTTCAGTCATCAAATGATGCTTTATCATAAGGAGTTCTGCAGGGATCAGAACTGCATAACTGATTGCAATTTATTGATGCTAATTGCAGTAGTTTTATGTCCCCGGCTCGCATTTAAATATCCCAGGAAGATCCTCACATACCATTTTAAATATTGATACTGATATGTGTCACCATGTAGTACATTTAACAAGGAATGTTCGATTTTTGCTTGAGCAGTTGTCCCTTTCATTCTGATATGGCCTCTCCTCTTGACAAATAATTGCAGGTAAAAACAATGGGTTTCCTGTTGTGCAAGCATTTGGGTCATTCACAATGGATTTGTTTACTCCTAAAAGTGACCTCGATCTCTCTGTCAACTTCAGTGCTGATACTGAGGATCAGTGTGCTCGCAAGAAGAAGATTTCTGTTATTAGAAAGTTTTCCAAAGTTCTATATTCGCTTCAGAGTAATTACTACTTCCTTGAGCAGAACGTTTTCACAGGCTCACTTGTCTTTTGTGCGCCCATCAATATTTTTTTGTAATATATTCTCAACTTCAGGGGACGGAATTTTCTGTGGAGTTTTACCTGTTGTAAGTGCTAGGGTGCCTATTCTGAATGTTATTGATCAGCGCACTGGCGTTGAGTGTGATATTTCGGTTGAAAACAAAGATGGCATTACAAGATCGATGATCTTCAAATTTATTTCTTCGCTTGATGAAAGGTTTCAGATGCTAAGTTACTTGGTAATGTGAATATCTGTGTCTTCATTTTTGATCATTTTCCTATGTGTAACATAGCAATGCTTGGTGGTTATGCCGAAGCTATGTGACAACAATGCTTTTATTTTCCTTTTTATTCCACAGGTCAAGATTTGGGCTAAAATACATGATGTGAATAGCTCGAGGGAACAGACAATGAGCTCGATGTCAATCATTTCCTTAGTCGCTTTCCATTTGCAGGTACCAATAAACTCAAGTCTCTGGTTTGTTTTGACTAGTGACTATGGACCAACTACCTCTTGTACTGCGTGTTAGATTCCTGTACTTAGATTTCACTCTCCTACTTGTGGCCGTCAGTAGTCTAGGCTTTAATACTTCTTTGATATTTATTTTTCTGGTTAGAAGTTGAATTTTCTTACTACTCTTACAATGTGCAGCGCAGACCCGCCATCCTCCAATATTGCCTCCGTTCTCTGCTTTATTAAAAGGTATATTTTGATTAACTTTTTTCTCTGCTCTCTTTTCATTTTCTGGCACCATTCTGGCAATAAAAGACGTGAGCTAATTATCTTGTTTTCACCCCTTGCAGATGGTTCAGATTCTGCTAGTGTTGAGAAGAACATCTCACTGTTTAAGGGGTTTGGGAGCACAAACAAAGAATCGGTAGCTGAACTGTTTGTATCGTTAATGAGTAAAGTGAGTATTTTGAATCTCCATTTCTTGTCCAGTTTGTTTGTGTAATTTTTCATATTTAGAGAATATTAGTATAATCATAGATTCACTTGCATAGTACTCCATGACCTTGACTTGTGATTGCCAGATGTGGATAGCTGTTAGTGACAAGTTTGGCCTTTCGTCCTGCAGCTAGTATCAGTGGAGAGTCTATGGGAGCACGGTCTCTGCGCTAGCAATTTTGAGGCATCATGGATCTCTAAGACATGGAAGAAAGGAGTTGGTAATTTAAGTGTAGGTATTCTGCATATTTGCTAGTACTCACGATAGGTGACAGAATGTTAGACGCATCCAAAATCCTCCATCTTCATGTAGGTCGAAGACTTCTTGGACCGGTCACAGAATTTCGCGAGGGCGGTCGGGAAGGCGCAGATGCAGAAGATCCGCAGATGCCTCACAGACTGCGCCTCGAACCTGACGGACTTCATGAGGGGCAAGATCGACGCTCCGAAGTTGAAGAACCGTCTGTTCGGGCGGCTGAACCCAGACAGTCTGGTGAGCAAGCCCCGTTTAAAACTAGGCAAGAGGAAACGGAAGCCGAAAGCCAGCCTGGAGAGCAGATACAGGATTCAAAAGAGAGTAAAGAATGTTGGACAACACGTGGAACACCAGGCCGATGTTGCTCCCACAGTGGTTATTCATCAGCATCCCAGTGATCCCCAGACCCAGTGTAGTAGAAGTGGGGGTCGGTCGTCCCTTGGGGGTAAGCCATGGTGGTGGCCTCTCGTCGTCGTCCCTTCAGGGTTCGGCTATGGATTGTCCGTCCAGCTGCCTCTGGCTCCTACAACTCCCCACCCTGGCCCGGGATTACTTGGCCGAGCACCCAGCGATTCGGTTGTTGATCCGCCGAGGCAACAGCAAGCCCGGTTTTCTGTTGGATTGCTAGGCCCAGCACCGGTTGATTTGAATTCAGCTGCCGAAGCAACAACTGTGTAGTTTGTTTTGTGTTTGTGTACGTTGTACAGTTAACTAAACCTATTGTACCGAACTTTGCGCTTTATTAACAGATATATTGTATTTTGTTGACCAAGTGCTATAAGATGTTTTTTTATTTTGGCTTTGGACCTTTGGTAATCTAAGCAGAGGAGCCTGTCTCAGCCGCCCGCTGCTCACCCCTTGCTCAAATGCTGGTTCGTAAGATGAGTGACGCTGTTGTATTGTACGTAAGCATGCATACATACTTAAACATAGACTGAGATACTTACAGCTCCTTGTTCGTCTGCCACGTGCATGCTGAAGCGACCTTGACTTGGAAATTAGAATTGCTACTAATATTTGATTGGTCCAACATATAACAACTTCTTGCACGCGCATCCACTCTCTCACCACTTGTTTCGGTCTAGAATGTTGACTTGACCAGCTGCTAAGCTTCATCATGCATGGCCTTCAAGGCTTCAACTGACCAACGGACTTCATCCATCACACTGTCCAAAACAGACACCTTCTAGCTACATGGGCTACATGTGAATGTGACTAGATTGACCGGCCAGAGCCTCTTTCTCATCTGAATATATCAACTGTCGTCGTCAAATATTCCTGGTCAGTGTGGCCACTATGTACAGTATATGCTTCCTCCACAACACCAACGAATATTCCACAACTATTTGCGTCCGCCCGCTATATCTGATCCTGGTCAGTGGTCATCCAAGTGTACAAAGAAATGTGAAAAACAGATTATTGTAGTTTGGGCTCCATACATTTGCATTCTCCTAGACAAACGTCTACTTCCTCCGTTTGTGATATAAGATGTTTAGGTGTTACATATGTTGTCTATGTTCACGCTCTAGACATAAAACGTGTCTAGAGATACACATATATACATATATGAAAATGTCTAAAACATCTTATATTATGAAACGGATGGAGTATATACATACATACACCAACGTAATAATACTAGGAGCTACTCAAAAGTGTGCATGCGTGGAGTGGACACGTCCATCGCTGAACCTGAAAGGCCTAGTACGAGCTAGATCTCTGAGCAAAATGTTGCGTTTACGTACAAGGCAAAGGGCTAAACTATGTACCACATATATGCCTTTCATGCTGTCATGCAACCAAGGATTGATGGATGGCTACATATGTTTAGTCAATGGATTGTAGCATGGAATATATAGCTAGGCGTGCATGCATCTAGCTACCGAGACAGATACCTAGATATATAGGGATTCTGATGCCGTTCATTGCATAAGCCCGGTTGAACAAGAGTCTATACCTTGTTACTTAGGAGTACTTTGTCATAAATAATTAACTTGTTCGATCACCATAGTCAACAAACCTAGGCTAGAAAGACATAAAAGCTTATGTGAGAGCCTTCGACATGAGCATATGCAAGCGTTGCGATGCATACATGTAAAAAAACCAGAAAGGGAAACCAGAAGAATAATCGATGGACGAGCTAGCTCTAGCTGCATGTGAGAGATTATTTTGCCGGCCGGTGTTTTTCTTTTTGTGCTTTCTGGTCATGCGTGCCAGCTTAGCTGGCATATCTTCTTTGTTTTTATATATGCATAGGCTAGATATATTATACCTACCTAGCTACGTACTCCGGTCACATATATCTGTCTGGACAAATATTATTGGATCGCTGGGAGCGTGTATACAGACATATGTTCTTAGCTGGCAAGTCATGTATCTAAAATCAAAATGTCTTCGTCTTGTCAAACTTGCGTGATTGAATGTATGGGTACATACTCGATCTGATGGAATGACTCCACTAGACTCTATGGATATTTCCGTGTCATCTTTGTATGAAAAACTCAAGATACACGAGGCACGCCCATTTTCAATCAACAAATCAACTAAAGGTTCCACTTGAGATATCCTTTTGGTGTTTTAAGGACCAAACTCTCAATAAACCTACTTCGGACAAATTGGTAGGTAGTAAAAAAATGACGCTCTATAATCTGGATGATCCTGTCCAGATCAGACACTTTCATTGCTCGGTCGCTCCGTTTGCATGCCAAGGAAACATGTTTTCCGACTGGTACCCCTTCTACCTGTATATAGATGACATATGTTCGGCCTAGAGCCTTTGTGGTTCGGAAGTATTAAATAACCTACGATCATTGAATTTAGTGGAGGCATCCACTTTGTGATGGTATATTTCATTATGCTTAACCGATATATTTTCTAAACATAATTTAGCATCATAGTGTCCTAGCTATGCAGGTTATCTTCTTGTGTGCTCGTCTATTATGGACTTATGGTATCGACCAGCACTGTAGATGGGACCCGTCACACATGGGTGGGGCTTTAGTCATCTTCGTTATGAAACCAGATTGGGGCTTGACATAACTAATTCGATTTGGAAGATATTCAGTGCCAGGTTGCTTTGTTGTGATTCCCACTAGTATAAATGACACATTTTCGGCCCAAGGTTTTGTGGGTTGAAAAGTTAAACCGCCTATAGGCACTTATGTTAGTGGAGTCATCGCTTTGTGATAACTATTTGATTATGCTTAGCTAATATTGTTTGCTATAAGCATAAGTATCTTATAGTCCTAGGCTCCTAGCTTTGTAGGTTATCTTCATGTGTTGTTGTCTGTTATGGTATTGGTCAGAATTCTAGAGTCTAGGGGGACATGCGATAATTACTCTAACAATTTGGTATCTCGAGGAGGTTTTAAAGATGTCCCCAACACACACGGGTTAGTCATCTTTATTATGCAACCTGAGTATGGCCTAGCATAACTAATTTGATTCGGAATATATCTTTTCATGTCAGCAAGGACGGAGGAAGGGGGACTAGCAGAAGTTGACCACCTCAACTATTTTATTTTCTTCATAAACTCACTAATACCCATGCTGAGTAAGACTTGCAGTTTTCCCCCCTCTGACATCCCCTCCAAGCCTAATGTCCGGCTCCGCCCCTGATTGTAGTTTGCTCGTTTATGGTCTCCGCTAGTATAGATGGCACAAGCTCGACTCGAGGTTTCATGTTTTGATAAATTAAACAACCACTTACTTTAGTGGGAAGCATCACTTTGTGACCTTTTTTTATTATGCTTAACAAAAACATTTTTGTAAACGTAAACTATAGAATCATTCTTTGTAGGTTATCTTCATGTGTACTTGTTTTTATCGTCTTGGTCGACACATTGTAGCATCTGGTGAGACGTGATGGGAGCTGATTCCTCTAGCATGTCGATTCCACGAGGAAGTAATAAGGAGGCCCTACCACAAGCGAGTGGGATTATAGTCACCATCTTTATGCAAAACCGTGAAAATTTCACATTAATATTTCTCTTTGGATCCCATGAAACAAATAAGAAATACATATTTTGTTATGTAGAAAAGATGTATAAGGAAATATTATACTCTTTGTGATGAATCGTTTGTTAGTACAAGATCAAACTAGATCATCATCTCCTTATTGTGTCAGGGTATCTAGCGATGAATTGCCCGATAGTACATTTTTAATAGAAAAGGGGCAGTTCCGGCGTCTGCATCGATTATCCGATAGTACATGATTGGACTAGATCACCACTAGTTATATTAGTACGATAAACATAACAAAATATATCTTTTACTTGAAAACAGTGCATAAAAATTTTAGGGCCCTTTGATTTGAAGGATTTCCGTAGGAATTTGGTAGGATCATAATCCTTTGGATTTTTTTTACCACTTTGCTTGTTCGATTGTAGGAATGAGTCCCACATGATTGTTTTCTCTCTCTAGAATTACTGTGCACTACATTTCATAGAACATATCATTTTTAATTTCTTTTTTCGCAGCTCCATTTGTGTTTATCCTCGGGAGAAAATATTTCCTAATTAATTTGATGTGGACACAAAGTGTGGATATATACCCTGTGTGGATGGATGGAACAAGCAAAAGCTGCTGTAAAAAAAGATCTTGGGATCCTGTCGATCTTGGGGGCCTGCGTACGTGTGCGGTACTGCATGGCACACGCACTTGACAGAATCTTGAGACAATCGGACGGTGGATCGGGACCTCAATCATTGCGGCATCAGATCCGCATTCCCCTGGCTTTGGAAACGCAAGTCACAGCCTGACACGACGACTAATACCTAAAGCTATAAAAAATCTAGACGTACTTACGACGACTTCTGTAGAGAAGTAGGCTACTGTACTGTGCGCAAGCATACACTCTGGGCTTTGTCAAACCCAAAACCAGGTGACTTCGACTCACTGAGTATTAGGACGCACGTACAGAGTTAGCAAATTCCAACTGATATATGCAACCTTAAAACTTTACATGTTGAGAGATGATCATAACCTTTTGTAAGAAAATTATATACTACTACCTCCGATCAGAATTAGCTGCCGCGGCTCCTACACAACTTTGCACTATGCTAGCTATCCCTTCACGAACAATCAATATCGGCCGGAGGGAGTACCAAACTTCCATCAAGTCTTATGGAAGTCAATGTTTTAACCACCAACCACAAATCATTTGCCGTGTTAATTACAAAGCTATAGTTAACCTTTATGTACTATTATAGTTTTTTTAGGAGGTAAGGACGTAACCAGAGTCGAGAGAGTTGTCCTTCTGAAACATGTTCTCACTCTAACGATAATGTATCACATGTCTATTCTCATGTTTTCGAATTGGGTTCACACCAAGCTCAAAATTTTATGGGGGTTCGTCTGGGATGACAACGAAGCGAAAAATACAATGGGTGAGGAGGGGGGCATTCCTTGGTCACCAAGAAGACATTTGTTTATGTAAACTTCTGGAGGCCTAGGTATCACTGATATTGAATGTGTCGGTTGAGCCCTTGCGATGATCCTAATTCGAATGGACCGATCCTGACGACCTTAGGTTGGCTTCGATATCCCATGTGATGATGTACATCCATCATGACCTAGGCCCCTGGTTTGTTTTGTAAAACCGAGGGCTTTACTGATTCTTCTGAGTGTATCTAGTCCCTCTAGGTTTTACCATCTCTTCAGCCCAGATATCCTTCTGGACTGATCCGAACATGCCAAGCTAGGGTTATATAGTGATAGGTGACTCTCCATGTAACATTGATAACCAATCATGCACACTACATGCTCTACCATGTGATGGTGTACATCCGTCGTAACACTGATCGACCCTCAGTTTTTTATAAAGTTGAAGCATTTTACCATTATTTTGCAATGTATCTAGCCCTAGTGGTACGTCACCTTTCCATCCTCTTATCCTTGAGGATCAACCTGAACACGTCAGGCTATTATTGAATGGTAGTTGACTTGTGCAATATTGATATAACCCACCATGCCCTACTACATGCCTACAAGGATATATGCAATTTGCAAACTCAGGGCATTCTTTTTCGAGAATGTAAAGCACAACATGTGACAAAATTAATTCTTTTTCAGAAACACTTCCTCACTTAATGCCCATTTTCTGTACCTGACCGAGAGAAAATGCCACGCAGCAACACGTGGCAGCTTGGGACGAACTGGTCAATGTAAGTTGCGACCGCTGAGCATTTCATTTCTCTACTCTCTGCTCTTCTTCCTCATGCCGCCTATAAATACAGCCTCGTCTCCTCTCTTCTCCAATCAATCGATCTACAGACCAAGATCGATCCGCCCATAGCTTCTTCATCCTGCACAACACAAAGAAGCTCTTGCTGTTTTGCTTGCGTGCTAATTCATGGCGATACTCGGCGTTGCCCAGAACAGCAACACCCACCCGCAGCAGCTCAAGCCGACCAAGCAGGCACCGGCGGCTCTGACATCACCGGAGACATCCCAAGAGGATCTTAAGGGCGTGCGGCACCTGTGCGAGCGCGGCATTAAGGCCCTCCCCGCCCGCTACGTGCTCCCACCATCCGACCGCCCGGCCCCCGCCGCCGCCCGCGGCATCCCCGTCGTCGACCTGGCCCGCCTCCGCTCGACCGTCCCTTCCGAGCGTGTCGCGGAGCTCGCCGCCATGGACGCCGCGTGCTCCGACCTGGGCTTCTTCCAGGTGGTCAACCACGGTGTGGATAGGGAGCAGGTGCTGGACGTGGCGCGGCGGTTCTTCGAGCTCCCGCAGGAGGAGCGTGCTCGGCACATGTCGCCGGACATCCGGGCGCCCGTGCGGTACGGGACGAGCTTCAACCAGCTCAACGACGGCGTGCTCTGCTGGCGGGACTTCCTCAAGCTGCTCTGCAACCCGGCAAAGCTCGACGAGGTCGTGCCCTCGTGGCCAGGCAACCCCGCTGACCTCAGGTGCGTGCTACGTACAGTACTCCCTCCGATCTCAAAAAAGTGTCGCTCCTCTAGTACAAACTTTATACTAGCTTAGTACAATATAGACGATACTTTTATGGATGGGAGGGAGTACTTGAGTCACTTAGTAATTTGCTAGCTGTCTTATAATTTACAAAGCTTCTTATTTTAATTGTCACGATGCATGTGCCATGCATGCACGCAGCTTCTTATTTTCCCTTGTTATGGTGGTAGTATATAATTGCCTACACATACACCTTATTCCACTAGTTTATTTTTTTATTATATATGTTATATCCTCATGTTCAATCTTGCATCTCATTTGACACCCTGCAAAAATAAAATCGTTTCAAGCGTATGAATTACATACAAATAGATATGTGCAAAGGAAATATGAACTAGTTCATCACGGAGACTAGAATGATGCATAGCGCGTAGAGACATGGATTGTGAACCTCAAAGCATAACGATAATTACTCTTACCATAAACCATATCATTTCTCCTGGCTATTAATTAAGCATATGCTTAGCCCTTTTCACCTCTTTAGTCTTTTGATTCACTTGACTATCGCATCAATTCAATATGATATCATAGGCAATCCCAAGTTTAATTAAATACAGGGCCATCATACTAATAAATTTACAATTGTTGTGGTGTTTCATCGATCCTACGTCTAAGATTTTACCATTTAGTCTAGACTGAGAGTGTTCCAATATATTGCGATGCCTAGCTACCTCTTTCCATCAATTCGTACTTTTGATTTAGTTGGACATCAATTCAGTGACCATAACTATCAATAATAACTACTGCCCACAAGCACTGGTGTCACTAGTTTGTGGGTGAAAATCACCGAGTTTACATATTCTGCAGCAAGTATGACTAGTGCATCGCATATATAGATAAGACAACCTGATAACAATAGAACATAAGAAGGTAAACAGAAGTAAATTCGTATGCATCAACTGGTATAAGAGAAGCAATTAAATTCACTAATTTTAAACAAGAACAATAATGAACAAAGTGTAGATGACAACTCAATCTGCAGCTAGATGGGGAATTGAAATGAAGTAGACAAGCACACATATATCTGGTGACGCAAACAAATCCAAACACAGAGCCAGCTGGCTTGCTAATCATGCATCTATGTCCCAGTGTTTGCACTAGGAGTGTAGCAGAAATAATTGAGAAAAATCAGCGTAGCCTTTTTGCAGAATGCGTCGTGTCACCAGTCTCACTCACGTGGAACAAAGTACACAAACAAACTTCTTTCCGACCGGCCGGGCCATGCATGATAGATAGATAAAATAGAATCAAATCTCCAGGATAGAGATTCACCATCACATTTTGTCTGTCTACATCCATTTCTTCTTAGTGTACCACACTGATATATGGGACATTTCGATTTTACTGCAGGGAAGTGGTGTCGTCCTACGCGCGTGCGAACCAGAGGTTGTTCAGGGAGCTAATGGAGGCGGCACTCGAGGCGATGGGGATTACCGGCGAAGGCGTGCTTCAGGAACTCGACGCCGGGACGCAGATGCTGATGGTCAATTGCTTCCCGGCGTGTCCGGAGCCGGAGCTAACGCTGGGTATGCCGCCGCACTCTGATTATGGCTTCCTTACCATCCTCCTTCAGGACCAGGTCAACGGTCTCGAGGTCAACGATGGGGAAGACTGGATCCTTGTCGACCCATTGCCCGGTGCGCTAATCGTCAATGTCGGTGATCACCTCGAGGTATCCACATTCGTCTCTCCCGCGTACGAACCGTCAAGTCAAAGACATAGTAGCAAGATGAACACAACCCAATCTCTAGTGTCGAAATAGATCAACACTAGTGAAATGGAGAGGCTGTTTTGGCCTAGTAGTAAAAAAAAGCTTGGCTGCATATATGAATGAGCAATCAAACCAAACCAGCCGCTGTTTTTGCTAACAACTTCTAGTAGTAGCATATAGGTACAGGTGTAGCCTTTCTTTTTAGAACAGTCAATGAGGCAGGCGACGACGCTTGTAGGTGACAAAAGTTTGAGTTCCAAAGAGGCAAAGCATAGACTACTACTACTTTTAAATAACATAAGATAGATGGATTCCTTCAGGCCGGGAAAGATATGATTTTATTTCAAATAAAAGTAGAATATGTGAAAAGTAGGTAGCATATAAGATCGATATATGTTGCTTGCTCTAGCATGACCTGGTTCCAACACGCGTACGTCTGGGATAGGCTAGAAGTAGCACTCCACTTCGACTTGATATAAAGTTAGCAGTCGGTGCTTGATGATCATCGCTTGACATATGCCAAACACAAATTTATCTATGCTCATATTTTTTCCTCTTTAACCAAATCAACATGATGATTCTTCCGCCTTTTGCATGCGTATTCAGCAAATCAAAGGTCACGTCAGCCTCTAGACTAGTTAACCTAGCTATAGCTGGCAGCAAAGAAATATATTAATTCATATTCCAAACTATATTGATCAAGCTAGCGTACTCATGTTTGCACTATCCATATTTAATCTTGTTTGCCTTGTATAATTCTACACAGATATTTAGCAACGGCCGCTACAAGAGCGTGCTACACCGGGTGCGGGTAAACTCAACGCGATCACGTATCTCGGTAGCTTCACTGCATAGTCTGCCAGCGGAGAGAGTCATCGGCCCTGCACCGGAGCTGCTCCTCGACGGCACCCCGCGACGGTATCTAAACACGGACTTAGCCACCTTCCTCGACTACCTCTCCTCCGCCGAGGGCAAGCACAAGACATTCCTCCAGTCCAGAAGGATCACTTTGCCATCTTCACAATTATCATCATCATCATAGTCTTCACCTATCACGTCAACATATGTACTGACCGGGTAAAACGGTACCGGTTATTGGCCTCCGATCAATTAATCTTAGCTAGTCGATCATAGTTACTTACGTATATTGCGATCAAAATCGATCCCCTTTAATTAGATAGATTCATTCTTAATTTTAGTGATTTCATTATGAATATTATGATGAAAATATGAGCAATTTAACACAAAATAAAACTAGTGGAAATAGTAGATCAAGCACTACTAACAGTATCGGAATTAAGCTAGTCATGGCATGTAACAAATTGTAGGAGAAGACCATAGCAAAAGTAGATGAAAGCATCACTAATGACAGTATGATCCTAAACATGAAGATCACCTCTAAACATGCAGCAGCAGACATATTCGATCCCACTATTCCAACTAGAAAAAGCAGCAGTAGGCATAAAAGAGATGATATGAAAACATACGGTGCGGGTGCTGGAGGAGCAGGCCCGTTGTTGCCGTGACCGTCGCTGTCCATGTCGAAGATGTCGTTGACGTCCGGGAAGAAGTCGTCGTTGGGGAAGTAGTCGTCGGCGTCCGTGATGAAAGCCAGTAGTCGCGCAGAGCGCTCCCCAAAAACCTTATCGCCCTTCTCCCGTACAGGACTCGAAGTGGCGCGGTTCCGGAGGCCTACTGACCCGACAGGCGGTGCACGCCGCAAGCCGGGATGGGGAAGATCTTGGCAGCGCAGTGCTCTGGAACTTGCAGGCAGAAGGTAGTGCTCTGGTGTGTGTCGCGTAAGGCTGAGCGTAGAGGAGCGACCTCTTTATATAGCCGCAGCGGAGGAGGCGAGCAGGCTGCGAAAGAGTAAAGGAGAAGAAACTGCCGCCATTAAGCGGAAGAAACGGCCGCACTTAAGCGCCAGAAACTGCCGCATTTAAGCGACGGAAACTGTCGCACTTAAGCCAGCGTTTCAGTTTGTCTCCATATAATTGCAGCGACTGTTCGTTTTTCCTACGTGGCAAAAAGATAGAGAAGCTCTCGGCTCGAGGCATTCCCGCAACCCGCGGCGCGGCGCGTCGTGACGAGGCGAGGCGAGGCGTGGCGTGGCGTGGCGAGGCGAGGCGGGCGGCGGAGGAGGAGGAGCGCGCGTGTACGTGTCTCCTCTTCTCACACTCTTACTAGTGGAGGGAAAGATTGGGTATTTAAGTTGGTCCAACTCTCTCTCAACTAGCAATGTGGGACTAAACTTCCCACCTCTTGCCATGCATGAATGGGCCACATGGGCCTCTAGGATTTATAATATAGTGACATTTAATTTATTGGGCTGGGCCAATATACAATATATGTCACACATATCTAACAATCCCCCACCAGATCCGAGAGGCACATGAAGTTTGCCTTTGGTTCCAAAACATTGTTTATATACCGGTACAACAGTGGAGACTGTTAAGTTGAACTTCCACCTAGAACTCTATGCTTCACTAGCTCACAACTTGTACAGTGGACTATGCCTTGAACTGCAAGTTTGCTGTAAATCTAGCTTCACACAAAGCCTTGACCAATACTAGGCTGCCGTGGGACTTCCCCGCGGTTGGAGCTTATGCGTCATACTCCGTGGCCTTTCATGAGTTTTGAAAGAGTACCCAACTCTTATCGACTGCGACGTTTTAACAGTCTAACTCATATAGGTGTGTTCTTCAGAAGATGTTCTGCAGGACAACATCTTTGCTTATAATAAGCCACTTAGAACACATTAAGGTAAAACCAACCTGCCATGCAGAATAGAAGAATATTGCATCTTATGGAGTGGTATTTAATAGAGGTAGGGATATTCTTCTCTCAGCTGAGCAACAACTTGTCTCCCAATTCTACTTCACGGGATCTCCGATCACATAGAGTGGGTTGCCATTGTGAACAGCTCAAATTGTGGGTCTCATACCCATCTCCCTCGATGCATTATCTATCACATTACGTGATAGACCCTTTGTGAAAGGATCTGCCAAATTCTTAGATGTTTGGATATAATCCAAAGCAATAACTCCGGAGTTTCTCATTTTTCGGACAGATTTCAATCTCCTTTTCACATGTCTTGATGACTTCATATTTTCCTTAGAGCTGTTCACTTTAATAATCACAGTTTGATTATCACAGTTCATGAGGATAGCGGGTATTGGTTTTTCAACCACAGGTAAGTCCATCAAGAGTTCACGAAGCCACTCTGCTTCAACAGTGGCAGTGTCTAATGCTGCGAGTTCTGCTTCCATTGTTGACCTCGTTAAGATGGTCTGCTTGCAAGACTTCCAGGAAACAGCGCCACCACCAAGTGTAAACACATATCCACTTGTGGCCTTAATCTCATCAGCATCAGATATCCAATTCGAATCACTATAACCCTCCAGTACCCTTGGATACCCGGTATAGTGAATACCATAGCTCGCAGTGCCTTTTAGATAGCGCATAACTCTCTCAAGAGCATGCCAATGATCATCTCCAGGATTTGAAACAAATCGACTGAGTTTGCTTACAGCAAACGCGATGTCAGGCCTCGTGGCGCTAGCTAAATACATAAGCGAGCCAATAATTTGAGAGTATCTCAATTGGTCTCTAGCGATCCTCTGATTCTTTCGAAGAAGAACACTAGCATCATATGGAGTTGGTGAAGGATTGCAGTCACTATACCCAAAACGACTCAATACCTTCTCCACATAGTGGGATTGAAGCAGGGTAATCCCACCATCGTCATTTCTCAACAGCTTGATGTTCAAGATAACATCAGCTACTCCTAGATCTTTCATCTCGAACGAGCGAGATAAAAAGTCCTTGACTTCCTTGATCACATTGAGGTTGGTCCCGAAAATCAGTATGTCATCAACATACAGACAGAGAATAACTCCCTCGCCCCCACCATAGCGATAGTACACACATTTGTCTGCTTCGTTTACAGCAAAGCCTGCAGCGGTTAAAGTTCTTTCAAACTTTTCATGCCACTGCTTAGGAGCTTGTTTGAGGCCGTATAAAGACTTCAACAACTTACACACTTTTCCTTCTTGACCACTTACTACAAAACCATCTGGCTGATCCATGTAAATTTCCTCTTCCAAATCTCCATTAAGGAAAGCCGTCTTAACGTCCATTTGATGAACGAGAAGACCATGTGAGGCAGCCAATGAAAGTAGTACTCGAATGGTGGTCAATCTGGCTACTGGTGAGTAAGTATCAAAGAAATCTTCACCTTCTTTCTGGGTATAACCCTTGGCCACAAGCCGTGCTTTGTACTTTTCAATAGTACCATCAGGCCGAAGCTTCTTCTTAAACACCCACTTACATCCTACGGGTTTGCACCCATAAGGACGATCAGTGACCTCCCAAGTTCCATTAGCTAAGATGGAATCCATCTCACTACGGACAGCTTCCTTCCAGTAGTCAGCATCTGGTGATGCATAGGCTTCTGAAATGGAGGTGGGTGTGTCATCCACTAGGTACACAACGAAATCATCACCAAAGGACTTTGCAGTCCTCTGTCTCTTGCTCCTTCTCGGAGTTTCATTGTCATCCTCTTGTGGATTTTCAGAGTGTTCCATCACAATGGTAGGTTCAGAAATTTCAACTAATTCCTGGACAGATGAACTAGGCATCTCCTGATTTGATGAGCTAGGCTTATCCTTCATTGGAAAGATATCCTCAAAGAAAGTCGCATCGTTCGACTCCATGATTGTACCAACATTCATGTCAGGTACTTCAGATTTTACAATCAAGAATCTATAGCCAATGCTGTGGAAAGCATATCCAAGGAAAACACAATCAACGGTTTTTGGTCCAAGCTTGCGCTTCTTGGGAATTGGCACATGAACCTTTGCCAAACATCCCCAAGTGCGTAAGTAAGAGAGTTTTAACCTTTTATTCTCCCATTCCTCGAATGGAGTAACTTCTTTCTCCTTTGTGGGAACTCGGTTTAGGACATGACACGCTGTCAAAATCGCCTCCCCCCACCATGCCTTGGAGAGACCCGATATGTCTAACATGGCGTTAACCAAATCAGTTAGAGTACGGTTCTTCCTTTCGGCCACACCATTTGACTGGGGTGAGTAGGGAGGCGTCCTCTCATGAATTATACCATGTTCCGCACAAAAAGAGTCAAACTCGTTAGAAAAATACTCTCCACCGCGATCAGACCTAAGCCGCTTGATCTTTCGATCAAGTTGATTTTCAGCTTCGGCTTTATAGATTTTGAAGAAACTCAATGCCTCATCTTTTGTTTTCAGAAGATACACATGACAATATCGAGTGGAGTCATCAATCAACGCCATGAAATATTTCTTTCCACCTTTTGTCAGGATACCATTCATCTCACAAAGATCTGAATGTATAAGCTCTAGAGGTGTCAAAGCTCGTGGCTCCGCAGTCTTATGGGGTTTACGAGTTTGTTTTGCTTGCACACAAGCTTGACACTTTGACCCCTTGACCGTAGTGAATTTGGGGATTAGATTTATTTTGGAAAGCCGCGTCATACAACCAGAACTAATGTGACAAAGTCGTGAATGCCAAATATTTGATTCAGTATCATTGTAAACATGATGCACAACTTTATTACATAATTCTGTCAAAGATAGGCGGAACAAGCCTCCGCATTCATAACCTTTACCAACAAAAGTTCCAAACTTGGACACTACACATTTATTGGACTCAAAAACAATCTTGTAACCATCTCTACACAGAAGAGAGCCGCTAACAAGATTCTTGTTTATTGAGGGCACATGATGCACGTTCTTCAGCCGCACGGTCTTTCCCGAAGTGAACTTCAGATCGACCGTACCAACACCATGAACAGAAGCATGTGACCCGTTTCCCATCAGCACGGGGGAAGTCCCTGAGACCTGATAAGAAGAAAACATGGAAATATCAGTACAAATGTGTACATTGGCACCAGTGTCAATCCACCAATCAGGAGAATGACAAACTGAAAGGACAGTAGGGAATATACCGTACCCTGCATCCTTCATCTCAATGTCACCAATGACAACATTGGCGGTCTTGCCGCCCTTCCCATGCTGGCGCTTGTCAAAACGGTGTGGGCAGCTAGGAGCCCAATGTTCAGGATCACCGCATACATGACATTCGCCTTTCTTCTTCTCAGGCTTCTTCTTGAAGTTGGTAGAGTGAGATGGCTTGTTCTTCCCATCAAACTTTCCCGGAGCATTCTTCTTATTCTTGAACTTGTGGGGCTGAAAGTTCCTCTTCTGTACCAAGTTGGCACTGGAACCTCCCTCAGTAGCCCGAGCACGTGTGTCTTTTGCTCTCGCCTTCTCTTCCACATCAAGAGTCCCAATAAGGTTTGAGACTGAGAACTCTTGTCTCTTGTGTTTCAGGGAGGTAGCAAAGTTTCTCCAAGAAGGAGGAAGTTTGGCAATAATGCCTCCGGACACAAACTTGTCCGGTAACACACAAGCGAAGTGCTCAAGTTCTCTGGCAAGTGACTGTATCTCATGAGCCTGCTCAACTACGGAGCGGTCATCAGTCATCTTGTAGTCATAGAATTGCTCCATGACATACAATTCGGAACCAGCGTCCGAGACCCCAAACTTGGCCTCGAGCGCGTCCCACATTTCCTTGCCAGTATCAAGTGATGCATACGGGTCAGCAATGTTCTCACCGAGAACACTCAAGAGAGCCAGCTTAAAGAGGGTATCCCTCTTCTCAAAATCTTCCTCCTGGATAGGAGTCAGATCACCCTCTGGTTTGCCAAGGGTGGCGCCATAGCAGCTCATGGTTTGAAACCAGAGGATTGCTCTCCTGCGCCACCTCTTATAGTGCAAACCCTCAAAGGGAGGCGGCTTCATAGACGCAGCAAAACCAGCAGTGTTGAATTGCCTAAAATAAGGTTTTTGGATTGATGAAAATATGAGCAATTTAACACAAAATAAAACTAGTGGAAATAGTAGATCAAGCACTACTAACAGTATCGGAATTAAGCTAGTCATGGCATGTAACAAATTGTAGGAGAAGACCATAGCAAAAGTAGATGAAAGCATCACTAATGACAGTATGATCCTAAACATGAAGATCACCTCTAAACATGCAGCAGCAGACATATTCGATCCCACTATTCCAACTAGAAAAAGCAGCAGTAGGCATAAAAGAGATGATATGAAAACATACGGTGCGGGTGCTGGAGGAGCAGGCCCGTTGTTGCCGTGACCGTCGCTGTCCATGTCGAAGATGTCGTTGACGTCCGGGAAGAAGTCGTCGTTGGGGAAGTAGTCGTCGGCGTCCGTGATGAAAGCCAGTAGTCGCGCAGAGCGCTCCCCAAAAACCTTATCGCCCTTCTCCCGTACAGGACTCGAAGTGGCGCGGTTCCGGAGGCCTACTGACCCGACAGGCGGTGCACGCCGCAAGCCGGGATGGGGAAGATCTTGGCAGCGCAGTGCTCTGGAACTTGCAGGCAGAAGGTAGTGCTCTGGTGTGTGTCGCGTAAGGCTGAGCGTAGAGGAGCGACCTCTTTATATAGCCGCAGCGGAGGAGGCGAGCAGGCTGCGAAAGAGTAAAGGAGAAGAAACTGCCGCCATTAAGCGGAAGAAACGGCCGCACTTAAGCGCCAGAAACTGCCGCATTTAAGCGACGGAAACTGTCGCACTTAAGCCAGCGTTTCAGTTTGTCTCCATATAATTGCAGCGACTGTTCGTTTTTCCTACGTGGCAAAAAGATAGAGAAGCTCTCGGCTCGAGGCATTCCCGCAACCCGCGGCGCGGCGCGGCGCGTCGTGACGAGGCGAGGCGGGCGGCGGAGGAGGAGGAGCGCGCGTGTACGTGTCTCCTCTTCTCACACTCTTACTAGTGGAGGGAAAGATTGGGTATTTAAGTTGGTCCAACTCTCTCTCAACTAGCAATGTGGGACTAAACTTCCCACCTCTTGCCATGCATGAATGGGCCACATGGGCCTCTAGGATTTATAATATAGTGACATTTAATTTATTGGGCTGGGCCAATATACAATATATGTCACACATATCTAACATATTATTGTCATTCCATTATGAATATTATTTGAAGAACTTCGTCCATAGATTGATGATGAACGTATCTTCTATATCTAAATAGAAATAACCCGCTACCTGATTTTCCAGCAATTTCGTGTGTCCACCGTTGTTCGATCCTTGTACGCACGGTCGTTCGATCCTTCGTAGACTTCTTCGATCCGGCTCCTCGCTTGCTTTTCGTAAATGTTTTGGCCTTCCAACTTGGGCTGAACGAGAAGCCCATGTAATTGGACGCTTGCACTTACGTCACCTTGGACTGAGAACCTATTCCGATTACGCTTGCCCTTACGAAAAACTTCTCGTTTCTCAGCCGTGGCGACGTATGATTTCATGCCACTAGGACCTATGTCCTTCTTGCCACAAATGCTTAAGAGACCGCCCCATACTTCATCAGCCATGATTACTCTGTAATTACAGAAGAAACTGCGGATCAGCCACCACGTCCATTGATCTATAAAAAGCTCGGTCTGCTGGCCTCCAAGTGCGGCCGCCTCCTCGCTCACGTCCATCTCAGGAACCGTAGTCCACTCTGGTAGATGTCTGCTCCAGATTTTTCTCCCCTGCTTTCTATTTTGACCCCTCGCTCATATTTGTCAATATGTTGGATTGCTGGAGAACTGCTCGCTCGAGAATTGTTAGACATTCTGCCTCCTCCGATTTGGTTGGAACTTGGATTCCTTGAGGATCCGAGTTGGGAAAAAAACAGTCGTCGTTGCTGGTCTTCCTTGCTACTAACACCATCGAGTCGTCGCCCACCTTTGCCATCGTCTTTATGAACCACATGGCACCGATGTCTGTGCCGAGGCGACCATCCGTGTGGGGATCCATCATCGTTGGGCCTGGCATAAAGCATCGTTCTCCTTCCTACTTATAAATAATCATTTGACAATGCAAATGGCAACTAGTTAGCTAAGCTATTAAACTAAGAGGGTGTTTGTTGGAACTTTTGGTGACTTTTCAGTGGAAAAAACACCCCAAACGAGTCAAACAAGGGGTGATTTGGCTGTGGGCTTTGCCAAAGCCGGTGAGGAAAATAGGCATAGAAGAGAAAGCATGTCTGGACGTGCTTCGGGCGGCTTCCCGCAATTGGGTGCGAACCATTTTCTAATTGCCACCACGGCCAAGAAAAATCCCATTCCCTTTTTTTTCTCTTCTCTTCTTTCCCCACAACTGTCGGGAGGAGACGGTTCTCACGAGTCGCCAGTCCTGTCCCGCTGGCGAGTGGCGTGCTCCCGACGCGACCTCAACGAGTTGTTCCACGAGTTGCTGGTCAACACCCTGCTCCGGATCCGGCTACCTAACCGGTGGTCCTTTTCTGAATTTTGTTTTTCCTGCTATAGATCTACATATATGCACGATTGGTCTAGCATGCACCGACAAACAAGATGTATTGTGTATTCATGAATTGTCCGTGATATATGTATGTGAATAAATTTTTTATTATCTAGAAATAAGACATTGAGGCATTATGTCTAAAAATAAAAGGTAACATATATTATGCACATAATATTTCAACATGAGCTTAACCAATATTTGTTAATGGATAATATGTATTTGTGTAATGGCACATATATGTATTTTCAAATATATATATCTTATCAGATATACTTATACACTTCAATCGGTAAATACAAATGTTGATACATATATATTCACTAGGCTTTCATACAACTTAAAGAGTATTTCAGACAATTCTTAAACACACAGCTAGACAGCCAATCAAATTGTCAAACAATGACATTTAGAAAAACAGTTTTCTCTACACAACAGCATAGCCAGGCACATGCAGCCGACCACTGTCCAAACAAATACCCCCTAACAACGGTAAATCTAAACGGCAGTCGCCTTAGACAGGGCATAGGTCGACGCATGCACATTAGCCATGTGATTGTGGATAAACGGTAATCTTGATTGTGGATAAACGGTAATCTTGCATGCGCTTTTGCTCCACGCTGTAACGTCATTTTCCTTCGGCGATGCATGCGTGTCCCAGCAACAGTTCGAATTTTAAAATGTTTTGTAGACCAAACCGTTATCTGATTTAGAATCCGTTTTCATGTGACGAGATCTTCGAAACTAAATCCCATGTTAATATATTCTGAGAACTTTTTTTTCCCAAAAGTTACCCACCTTTAACACATAATTTACCATACTATTTCGGTAATATTTATCATACTTTTTCGATAATATTTTTCAAAACCAATACAGATGAACTTGTCACTCGATACACAAAATCAATACAGTTACCATACTATTTTGGAATATTTTACCTAATACTGATAAACTTAGCACCCAATATCTATGAATTTCTCAAAACCATAAAGTTATCATGTGTTTTCTTTTTCAAAACCCAGTACTGAATACTGATAAAGTAATCATGTGTTTTCTGTGTAATTAGTTATTTATGTGTTCATGACGTAGTTATCAGCCACGAAATCGATGTGGCTAACATGTCAACTAAATAATATTTATGAATACAATGTCCATCTGTTTATGTGTAGTTTTATTATGAAATCGACAGTTATCATCCTAATACTTATGCATGAATGCATGATAAATTTACCCATCAGATTTATCCATGTGTTCATAATATAGTTATCTACACCGAAATCCATACCGTACCATGCCCTCTAAATAATTGTTACCAACCTAGTAAAGTGAAATATACTTTTAAACCGAAATTTAATCGTTGCTTGGGTTGGTAACTTACATAAATACAACCTGGTAACTTATATAAATACAACATGGTGACTTACATGTTATTGGGTGGTAACTTTTGGATCATTAAAAAAATCGTCGGAACATATCAATATGGAATCTAATTTCAAAGATCTCGACGCGACTAGTCCAACGGTGAAAACAGATCATAAATCCGATAAACGGTTTGAACTACAAAACATTTTGAATTTTTAAATTTTGCATTTAGTGTGTGATAATGTCAGCAATATTGGATTTAGCACATGCATGCACGCGCATTAAAATTGTATCTTGCGCATAAGTCGACTTACGACCAATTAGCAGGCGCCAGATATATAGTCAAGTCCCCTAACAAATACCCCCTAAGACGGCCGTTGGGCCTAGCCGAAGCCCATATACCCCCCTAGTTGCAGTTGTAGAGCCCAGTGCACACATGGATGCATACGAGAGTACAAGGAAATCCTTAGAAAAAGGGTTCCCTTCGCAAAGATCCACGCGCGTGCGCTCTGATGCTGACAAGTGTCGCAATTTCGTTCGTTTCTGTTCCACCTTTTCTCCACGCGGTGACAAGTGGCAGCTCCCTGGTGGTAGGCAGAGGGTTGTACATGCATTTATTTTAAGATTCGTTTTTTAAAAACGAAATATTTTGAGAACCGTTTATCCGATTTACGAACCGTTTTCCCTTTTAAACTCCTCGCGTCGAGATATTCAAAACTAGATCCCATATTGATAGGTTTCGACAAACTTTTTTTTGTACTTCGGATTGTGTATGTTTTTTACACCCTAAGTATAGTCGTACGTACAAACTGAATTTTGTAGTTGTACGTACAACTTGCTACGTGTAGTTGTTTGTACAACCCGAATGTATTTCTACGTACAACATGTCCTGTGTTGCTGTATAAACCGGTATATGTTGCTGTACAACCCGGTCTGTGTGTTGCTGTACAACCCGGTTTTTGTTGTTGTACAACGCGGTCTCCGTTGCTGTACAACCCGATCGGGGTTGTTGGTTGTTGTACGTACAAACTGATTTGTGTTGCTGTACAACCCGGTCTGTGTTGTTTTACAACCTGGTCTGCGTTGCTGTACCGTTGATGTATTATCATAGTTTGTGTTTTGTACAAATTTAATAATAGATCCAGATCTAGATCTGAATCTAGATATGTCCATGCGCGGGACCGTCTCAATTTACGTGTCCACGTGACGGCAGCAGCTCACGCACGGGACTACGAAATAGACATTTACGAAGGCCGCCCTTTCTCTAATCCATAAGTCAGCAAAACATGGGGCCGCATATCATGGATGCATGCATGGTTAGTGAACCACCCGGAAGCAGCTAGTGGTACTGGTACACTGGTACTCATCCTCATCCTCGTAGACACCAGGAAATTCAAACGCTGCAACAATTCAGGCGCGCCTAAACAACGAATATGCCGTATTTGCAAGCATGGTTATCTTCCGTCGGAGGACAATGCCGGTCACGTAGCCCAAGGCGAGCGGCATGCCCTAGTGTGTTCTAGACGAGTGAGTTTACCGCGTGTTACCACGTAGCTCCTGTCACCGACGCCGCGTGTCCGACCGCTTCTTCCACGCGTCACCACCAGCTCCCTGCATAAAGCTCCACCTCCAAGCTCCATCCAGCTCAGTTCAGCTCACTTCACTCTTTCATCCACACCACACGTCCGCACACACTAGCGCGCGGTAGCGAAGCAGCTAGCAGGCCATGGCTCCGAAGCGCCGCGGCGGCAAGGTGGTCAGCTCGGTGGTGAGAAAGACCAAGGTGGTCGAGGAGACGGTGCAGGTCGCCACCACCATCCTGCCCGACTCCACCCAGTACTCCCTCACCCAGCCGGAACCCGAGGTGGTCGACGTCCAGCGCTCCACCGACGTGCACGTCGAGGTCGTCACCACACCCGACTCGGCCGCCGAACCTCCTCCTACCTCCGCCAAGAAGGCCCAGCAGGCCAAGAAGCAAGACGCCGCCGCCAGCCCCAAGTCACCGGAGCCGCCTGTGGTGGTGCCGGTGTCGGTGCAGAGCCAGGAGACGCAGGAGGCGGACACCTTCGGCTACGAGGACCAGCCCGCCGACAAGACGGCTCCCCGCGGGACCGGGAAGCAGACGGAGGAGAATGCCAAGCCGGCGCCGAAAGGGCCCGAGACGCCACGGCAGAAGAAGCCCAAGGTCGCCGGCGGCAAGTCGCCCAGGCCCAAGTCAGCGAAAGGCCGCGGTCGTCGGCTCGGGGGGAGCCGGCCGGAGATGGGGTACAAGCGGTTCGTGTACCGGGTGCTGAAGCAGGTGCACCCGGACCTGGGCGCATCGGGGAGGACCATGGAGATCCTAGACATGATGATGGCCGACATGTTCGAGCGCCTGGCCGAGGAGGCGGCGCGGCTGACCAAGCACGCCGGCAGGGAGACGCTGACCTCCCGAGAGGTGCAGAGCGCGGTAAGACTGGTGCTGCCCGGGGACCTCGCCAAGCACGCCATCTCCGAGGGCACCAAGGCCGTCACCAACTACATGTCCAGCGGCTGAATCATTCTCTGCTAGCTAGCTAGGCTATATATATGGTATGGAGTAGTGGCGGCTGTGTGTTAGCGAGTTTGGTAAATTTGGTTGGGTCAGGAATGTTAGTTAGTACTGTCGTTGGATGTTGAAGTAGTGGAACTAGTGTTAGTGTTAAACTGTTAGTGACTGATGCTTTGGAACTGTAGCTAGATTAGCTAGTACTGTAGGTGACCGATCTCTATTTGTCTTCAGTCTGTGCTACGGTATGTATGGCTTCAGTTAGTACCGAGACAACTTGCAGTATGTAAGCCCAAATGGATCGACTTGCATGTACCATCTGTGTATCGATCTAGCAAAGAATATAGAGAGAATTCCTCCTATGACACTATTTCTAAATTTGATGCCTTATATGACATTCCTAACTTCTTTCTTCCTTATATGGTCACTTGTGTAAAATTTATGCGACATTGCCCTTCACTTTTTGCCCGTTTGGACCAAACTACCCCGCCCTATTTGACTTGCTCGAGAACCCGAGCCCAAAAATTAATATTCATATTTTCATATTTAGCGATAACCAGTTATTTGTATGAAACTGGTTACCATCTCTATAAAATATATTCTTGTATGAAAATGTTTACCATTTAAAAAGATATTTCTTTTGTTGCCTCACTAGAGATAACTGGTTACCAGTTTCATGCAAATAACTTTAAGAAGAAACAAAAGAAAGCTTTGTAATTTTCATATTCTCTTTTGAAAGTCTTTAGGCTGACATATGTGAACTACTGGTGACTTATGTGTGAATCTTGTTGCTTATGCCACTTGTTCAGAATTGTTAGATCGATTATATACATATAAACTGTATGCAGGGATATGACATCAAAATACAGGGGAGGTTCTGTCGATTTTTTTAATTTTCTGAATTAACGTCTCAGTTGTTATCAGTCTAGTTGAATCAGGGGCAAAAGTGACTTTATATATAGAAAGTTGACACCCTTAGCTCTAAAAATATGCTAGAGTGTCATGTGAGGTATAAATTTTACACATGTGGGCATAGAAGGAAGGAAAAAGTTGAGAGTGTCACATAAGGCATCATATTTTAGTAGTAGTGTCATATAAGGAATTCTCTCAAGAATATATAGTCGGTCCTAGCAATATAGTATACTGGTAGCTGTGTGTGAAAATTCGGTAAAAATTGTAATACCTAATGAAAACCTTGTCTTCGGACTCCAATCAATGGAACGCAAGGTTGCGGGTCTAAATCTGTACTATTTTATATTCAAAATTAAATTCTTCAAATTTTTATGAATCTCGCCAAACTTTGCTAATCTTGGTGCACACACCCGATCGCCCTAGAAGCCGTCTCTCTCAGCGTGACACAAAATATTGGATTACTAACATTGAATTGTCTCTCGTTTTTTAGTGAACCATGCTTTGTCAGCAAGTTGTGTTGGACTAAATATAGCAAATATATTTTGATAAGATTATCGAATTTATAGAAAATGATCATTAGTGTTTGTTTAAGTTTTTATGTTTTAATATCAAGTACATAAAATACAACACAATGTAACTTATTAAAAAAAATCAAACTATATGCTTTAGAATTTTTTATAAATTTTATGACTAGATACGGTAGAAACCGGTATTAAGATATTTATTAGAGTATAATCAGTATACATAGAAAAATGAGAAGGTCTACAATTATTTTTAATTTTTAGTTTATGTAAATTTAAATTTGATATATATTATAATAAAAGAAGATACGCATAAGATTTATATTTAGTTGAGTTAAGTTAATTGTATCTATATGTTGAGAAGATATAATTTGTGTAAAAAAGAACATATATACTATAAGATTGTATATATAATAAAATTTTATTATATTTAAATATAAGAGTTATATTTAAGTATAGGAGTTTAATATAATTATATTTATTAAGTAACTCAGCTCCCGGTATAAAATTAGTTAGGACCGACCCTAAAGAGCAAGTACTACAGTAGCTAACTATAAATGTTTTGAATTTATGATCACCTTGATCCTATATACCCTATTACACATGTCAATAACTCTATCATGTTTTTAAAGTCTCCGGCCTCGGACTTCAAGAGAGAGTTGAAGGCGGCTAAAGATCATATGGATCTTGTGGTGTAGAAGGAGACAAGAGCAAGAGTAGCTCAGGAGTCTGCACCGGGACTCTTGGTGCCACATGAAGCCGGCACCACAGGAAATCAAAATAAAACGTACTGTACCTGACTGAGATTAAGCAGTTCCATTTAAGCGTCTGTTTAGTTAACATAAACTAACATGGATGAGGCTTGACCATTCAGATTTTGAGGGATCGGAATCGTAGGATGGCCTAGTTTTGCCTATTTGTTTGGGTTGTAGAATAGAAAATGATTAGTAACATGTGATTAATTTAGAATGGTTAACAACAATTATTTTAGATTGATTAAGTGCAATTATCGCTAGGATCGCTCAACACGCGAGCATAACATGACCAATCTCATACACATATAAGTGAAACCCACCCAATAAAAACTCATACTTACAGTACATTGGGGAGAACATGTACACACACAAACCGACCAACCAACCAATGTGCCAAAACAAGTGAACAATCCTGGTATCATAGTCCTGGTTATATCATGCTGCTGCAAAAGCTTCCATCTTCTTCCTTTTCTCCTTGTATATTCTAACACCTACAATGATGAACTAAGCTCGGATCACCTCGATTATGAGCGCGCGGCACAGCGGACACTTCCCTTCGCACACTTCGAACACGTGCACATGTGACCACATCTGCACCAGCCAGGTAAACAATATTGTGGTTAGCACTACTGAAAAATTGATCATAAGCTCAACAGCTTTCCAACACTACCCGAGACAGAAACATACCTGTACAAAAGAGAGTCAGTCGGAGTACGTATCACAGCATACACAGCAGGTACCTTTCCTCACGTTGATCCACTAATTCGATCCGTCATCTAAAAAGTTTTTACTGTTCGGATCTTTGCTAGCTACTAGGAGAAATGGACTCCAACTCTGCATGGATGTTGCCTTACATGTTGGTTCCATCATATCATCGTAATAAAACTTGGCTCAGCTAGCCGGCTGTAAGTCCCTCCGTCCAATAAACGATGTTTTGATTTTGTTAAAGAGAATATATATCTAGACATGACTTAGTGTGTAGATACATTTAAATTTGAACAAAGTTAGGACATCATTTTCTGGAGAGAGGTAATACATTATTGGATGAAAAATGACCAAGCAAGTGACGAAATTAACAGCAAGAAATGACGTAGCAGGCAGGACATGGGATGAGCACAATGACAAGAAGGGGGGCTCTCATCAGATCGATCCGGCCGTAGTATCCAGCTGACACCGACATGCCCGACAACGATGCGGCCATAGATCGACGGAGGTAGAGCAGAATTGCTGTCAAGAATAGATCGATGGACTTGTTTTTCTACCGCTGCGTACAAGTGGCAGGTTTAACAAACCCTTGCCGCTCCATAAAAAGGCATGAAGCAAAATTCCAGACAGTGACACCAACCTAGCTTCCACAAATTAAGCGGCACTTCCCTTTCATCACCACAGACTAAATGCCTATTATTATTAATAATTACTAGTATCATGTGGGTACAAATTGAAGAAAACATATCTTCGAATTAAGTTGAACTGTTGCTATGCTCCCAACCTGTTGTGGTTGTGGTACTGCTCTAGTTTGATGTGATTTTCAACGTTGGAGAAGCAGGCTTAGATCATGCTTGCAGATGGAGATGGAGTCCTGGCTAACAAGCTACTAGCTCTTCACTTTGGCTTGACTTGTGTCGTCTACTGTTAGAGGTGAGTGGGCGTGCCACGCAATTTCTTCTTTTATTGGACACATGTTATTGTCCATCTCCAATACCACCACTGCTTTGTTTCTTTTATTGGACACATGTTATTGTCCACCTCCATTACCACCACTGCTTTGTAAATGCAAATGGCCATGTACCATCTACTAAATTTTAAAAGTGTCTCTTTCCCTTGCTGGAAAATATTATCGACAAGGGACGACGACGACTATTCTTTAGATGTTGATCTCGTTCAAGGTTGAACTCTCAATCTGCTTTCTCTCCTCCTAGGAAGCAAGGTACCCGAGGGAAAACAGTTCGACAAGTCGTTCCCTTCCGCGTCGCTCCCGTGGGCGACGGGAGGGAACCCTAGCCGCCACCCTTTCTTGGCCCTCTTCCTCGCCTCTCCCCCCTCCTCGCCGCCGCCGGCCGGTCGCTGGCGGCGGTGGGGCCCTCCTTCTCCCTCGCTCAAGGCCTTGGCTTGGGCCAAAGGCTCTGGCTTGGGCGCCGCGTTGGACTTGGGGCGAGGCGGCGCGGCTTCTCCGGCGGCGGCGTGGAGACCTGGCGGTGGCGGGGCGCGTCTGTGGCAGGACGGAGGCCCCAGGCGGCGGTCCAGGTGGCGGCGCTCCAAGAAACGGCGGACAACACAGTCGACGCGGGAGGCGGCTATCTTCGGATGGGGCCGGAGATCTCGACCGAGCGGGGAAGCACGTCGACGACAGGACGAACATAGCTGGTGGTGGAGCGGACTGGGACGGCTCAGCTCTACGCGGACGGTGGTGCTGGCCAGCGACGGCGGGGCCTCGGCCCAGATCTAGGCCCGATCTGGGTGGGGCGGGCCCTGCTGTCTCACTGGTTTCAGGGGTTCTGTTCATCGGAACCCACCCCCTAGCCATGTGTGGATGGGGTGCTAGATCTGGGCTGTGGGCCTAGATCCGGCGACAGCCGGGCAGTCCCGTTTCGGGCACTGGGTGTGGCTTGCGGGAGGCGCCTGCTTGTGACACCTCGCGTTTCGGGAGCTGATTTGCTGTCCTCAATCTCTCCCAACCAATCTGTTGGTCTTGTATCCATGCTCGCCAGTTTTCGGGTGCGAGGGCTTGGATGCCGGGGCGGCGGCCTCGGAAGGTGGATCACGCGGGCGCTCTGCGGCAGGCGATGCAACGGTGGTGATGGTCCTTTTCCTTGGCCAGTTGGCTGGCGGGGAGTGGATAGCGGGGAATCCTGGTGTGACGGTGCTTCGGCTTCGCTAGCTCCTAGGTCGTGTTGGAGGCCTGACTCGGGGTCGGTGGACGTCTGCGATACTATGAGTGGTAAGAAGGTTTTTCGGGCGAAAGCTTAGTGTCTCAGCACCAATGGCGGCGATGCCTGTGGGCGTTGTTACCCTCTTGGGGGCGCCGTTGTGGATGCCTTCTCCACGGTAGGGCTCCAGGTGAAAATCTTGACCGTTTAGGTCTCGACGACGACGGCGTTATGCGTCGTGACCTTCTTGGAGGCGTCGTCGTGGAGCTCTAGTTTCCTTAATGTTGTTCTATTGCCCTCGGTGGCAAGTTCGGTTCTCTTTGTTTTCCCTTTTTTATCGTTGATCTGCTTTGTAAGAGGATTCTCTCATCATATTGTATCGGTTCGGCCGTTTGGCTTTATTTATAAAGCGGGGCGAAAGCCTGTTTCGTGGTGGAAGCAGGGTACCCTTCAAAGAATTAGCTAGAAAATTTCCAATTAATCTAACTGAACTAAATATCACGACAACAATTAACATTCTCAAGATCAACTATCATCAGCAAACGAGACATGCAACAAGTATAACCTAACACACACCAACTAGCAACGTGAGACTAAACATATGGGGATATTTCAGGAATTATTCGGTACATGGAGTTGAAGCCATATCAAATTCCAAAAGACATGACTCCTTAATGAAGGCTTTGCTCCGCATAAGATGTTGTTGATATTTTATCTTTTCATATAGTAATACTACTCTCAGCTTAATGTTATCCACTGACTTCGTAAAAATCAGATGTTGTTCGTTCGTTGGACGCTCTGATCCCTCTTAGTTTTATATATGACCTCTTGTCTTCGGTTGGCAAATTAAACACTAAAACACTGCTTGGAGTTACTATGTAGCTTTGCGTGCTATCTACATAGTGGCAGGAGGTACTGTAGTGGAAGTGTCCTTTTTTTCGATAAAGGACGTTTTATTACTTAAAAGATTAAGCGTTTACACCCAGCCTCTGCATAACAAAGATGCACACAGCTGTTCCCAAGGTACACAATCCAAAACTGAAAAAGACGTATTACATATCATAACAAAATAAATGTAACTACGTCTGAAGTGGTGGTAGCTCTATCCGTAGATTATGCTGCCACCCATGATGGGAAAAAGTATCCCTCGCCGAGGACTCCAATCGTGCACAGACCTCCGTAAATAGGTCTCGATGCTCCATCCGCTGAAGAGACGACCATGAACGGAGTGTACCGGTACACCGGTAGATGATCTGCAAGGGAGAAGACAATTTATCGTTAAACACTTTATCATTTCTACATAGCCATAACGACCAAATAATGGCTAGCGCTCCCACCCCAATAAGCTTCTTGAACCTATTATCGATACCGTGTAACCAATTCCCAAAGATATTGGTCACACTGGTGGTGGATAAAGGTTAGATGCTACTTGAATGATTGACCATATAGACCTAGCGAACCGACATTGAAAAAAGAGATGTTTTATTGTTTCATTCTAATGACAGAAAACACAACTCTTACTTCCTTGCCAATTCCGTTTAGAAAGATTGTCTTTGGTTAGAATAACTCCACGACGAAGGTACCAACCAAACACCTTGGTTTTAAGTGTTATGTTCATCTTCCAAAGCAATTTGTTGTTATCAACCGGTATATGAGAATGGGATAATGCATTATACATGGAGTCTACTGAGAATTTGCCATTCTTGTGTAGATTCCATCGAAATTCGTCTGGCATGGAGGAAAGTTGTATATTGGCTAGCCGTTGCAAAAGGGCTTGCCATGCAACCAAGCGCTGGCCAATCAAATATATCCTGAATGTCACATCTGGGGGTGAGGTCGCCATTACCTTTTGAGTGGTATCACTTTTGTAACGAACAATATTATATAATGTCGGATATTGTTCTCGGAGCGTGGTAATTCCAAGCCACGAGTCCTCCCAGAACCTTATCTGAGACCCATCTTTAATAAAAAAATGTCCATGTCTGAAGAACTGTGATTTTGCAGCCATCAGACCAGCCCAAAAATGTGAATCACTCTGTTTCCATGAAACTTGTGACAACGGTTTGGATCCAACATATTTCCGATTGAGGAGTGTTTGCCACTGTCCATCTTCGGGCAACAACTTAAACAACCATTTACCTAGCAGAGCTGTATTCTTGACCTCGAGGTATTGAATTCCCAACCCTCCTTGGTCCTTAGGTGTACAAACCACATTCCATTTAACCAGTCGATATTTCTTATTCTCACTATCCCCTTGCCAAAAGAATCTAGATCGGTAATAATCTAGTTTTTGGAGTACACCTTTTGGCAGGAGAAAGAAAGATAACATATAAAGTGCCATGTTCGTGAGCACTGAATTTATGAGTATCAATCTTCCGCCGAGGGACAGCAATTTACCTTTCCAGCTACTTAAACGTTTTTGTAGTCTTTCCTCGACGCATTTCCATTCAGCAATAGTTAGCCTTCGATGATGAATCAGAATGCCTAAATAGCGAATCGGAAATTGACCCTGTCCACAACCGAAAAGTTCGGTATAGAGATCGGTCTCGTCTAAAGCCTCGCCAAAACAGAACAACTCACTCTTATGGAAATTAATTTTTAGGCCTGAAAGTTGCTCGAAAGTTGCTAAAATTAATTTCAGATTTCGAGCTTTTTCAATGTCATGTTCCATAAAGAGAATTGTGTCATCAGCGTATTGAAGGATGGATAGACCCCCATCAACAAGATCAGGGATCAATCCTTCAATCTGACCATCCACTTTAGCGCGCTCGATCATGATGGCAAGCATATCCGCCACAATGTTAAAAATCATAGGGGATAACGGATCGCCCTGCCTAAGACCTTTTCGAGTCTGGAAATAGCGTCCAATATCATCATTAACTTTGATGGCGACGCTACCGCCTGATACGAAATTACGAATTAGAGCACGCCATTCATCAGAAAAACCTTTCATTCTGAGAGTTTGGTGGATGAAAGACCACTTGACTTTATCGTAAGCTTTTTCGAAATCTAGTTTAAGAATAACCCCATTTAGCTTCTTAGAATGTAACTAATGAACTGTTTCGTGCAACACAGCTACCCCATCAAGAATATTACGTCCTTGCATAAAGACAGTTTGGGAAGGTCGCACCACATGTTCAGCAACTGTATTCAGGCGAATTGTGGCTACTTTTGTAAAAATCTTGTAACAAACGTTTAAGAGGCATATAGGTCTAAATTGTTGAATCCTTTCTGCCTCATTAACCTTAGGTAACAAAATTATTTCACCAAAGTTCAGCCGAAACAACTCTAGTTGATCAGCATGAAGAGCGGTGAACATAACAATAAGGTCCTCCTTGATGGTGTCCCAGAATGTTGATAAAACTCTGCTGGCAGCCCATCCGGACCCGGAGCCTTGTTTGAATTGTGGAAGTGTCCTAGCTAGGGCTAGGCTAGCTGCTTACTTTTGCTTTGACTTGTGTGAATTGTTAGCGGTGTGTGGGTGTGGCACGTTATAACATTTCATCGTTATCATCACAAAGACGTTATTGTCTACTGCTTTGCAAATGGCCATATACTAGTACCAAATTAGAAGAGGATGTCTCTTTTGAAATTTGTTGGAAAATATTGTCAACAAAGGACGCCGACGACTATTCTTAGGCGTCGATCTACTTCATGCCTGCTTTCTTTCCTCCTACGAAGCCATTTTTATGTAGACATCGTTATAAAATACTTTTAGCTTAACGTTTAGTGACACATATATAGTAGTAGAATTTGATGGTGTGTCACACTGCTAAACATCTTTTACCTAGGATTCTCTAAGGACGAGCTTCTCTAACCCATCAGACCTAAATCTGAGACAAATATATCCCTACCGTGGCGAGACGCCAACATCTCTTCTCGCCGCCTTCTGATCTTCACGAGAGCGCGTCGGACCCCGTCATACCCTTTCTTAAGCGTAGTCTCACTCCATGGCTACCACACCATCAAGAGCTCGACCATCGCCACCGCGTAATTAAGCTCACTCCATGGCAGCCACACCATCAAGGCGAGGAGTGAGCCATACCATAGGAGGAGAGGAGTGAGCTTAATCACGAAAAAATCCTTGTGATTTTTTGACAAGGATATATGATCCTTTATAACTGGCCAATCACTTGCTTGAGCGGTATGAAGTTGTCATGTCTTCATAGCTTATCATGTTGTCGTCATATGTGTAGTTTATGTATGTGTCCAGTAAGCCCCATCATTTGAAACATAAGAGTGACATTACTTTGTGAAGGTAGATGAATGGATACCTCGTGCTCTTGAGCTTAATCACAAAAAATCATGTGGGTTTACCGACACACGACATAATATAACAACACAACGTATAGGCAGACATCAACATGTATGATAATGCTTTCACCGATTTGGCCAAAACATCACACATGAAAAGCAATAACAAGCAACGCAATGTATATGCAAATGAACGACAAAACATCACGACGTATATGAAGAATAACATCAAAACAACAAAATATACAATAGATATGAAAATAGCAAAAGTACGTGTGTGAAAAATAAAGGAGACGCCTAAGGAGACGGCGGCAGGGTGGGGTACACCAGCTGTGGACTTTGGTGAAGGCGGTACAAATTTATTTGAATATGTGGGCATAAGGGTATGGATCTCTCGAACTTGTCTGTGACAAGATAGTTAGGAGGATGGTTGTATCCCCAGCCCACCACAATTCAAACCCCAGGTTTGACGCCGGTATTTCTCATTTAGGCGGAATATTCTTCAGTGGGAGGCGACGTTCATGTCGACAACGAGGCGCCTGTGGGGACTTCGTCAATCTCAAGACCCGACCCGCCGGCTCAGTCTCTCAGAGGTGCTCATAGGGGCAGTGGCGGAGCTCTGTTAAGGCTTGACTGGGCCATGGCCAAAACACCGAAGAAACAAGAAAATTTGACCCAATATTAAAGAAAAAACATGTTGTTCTTTGGACCGGCCCGCCCAACATTCTGCGCAAAGCTCCGCCAGTGCATAGGGGTAGGCTGTGCATGCGTGCGTGCATTCATAAGAGTGAGTCTATGCGCGTGTATATTAGCGATTGCGTTATACTGTGTTTCTAAAAAAAGTATGAGTCTCTCGCACCCGCTAAACACATTGGGTACATTTTTTTTTGAAATTTAAGTACCAATATATTAGGTCAGCAAGCCGCCTTATTAAAACCCTGCCAGTTCCTTTCGGTAACCTGGTTAGGAAAAGAGTGCGTCTGAAACTTGCCGTCTTTAAACGTTAATGACCGTTACATCATCCGTTAGGGTGCTTACAAGAAAATCAGGGGTTCCTCATGTCAAAGAACTGACATAGGGCCCTCTGCATGACTCGCTAAAATATGAGGGAGCATGTTTATTACCCATAGTAAGTTATTTTTACCAAACCCAAATCCGGTCATGTTGGGTGGGGGTGGGAGTTTTATATATGACCGAAAGTAGTGTTTGGAGCAGCAAGACTGAGGGGATTTCTTTGGGATAATAATATCCTTCCTCCCGTATCTTGGCACCAAATTATGCCAAGACCGAGGAGCGAATCCACTCTCCAAGATTCCTCGTCCCCTTCCCTTCCGGTGACAGAGATCCCCCTCCCGCCGCCGCCGCCGCTGCCGCCAAATCTGTCCCCTCGCCCGCGACACCCCAGCCACAGCCCATAATTAGGGAGGGACGGACGGAGGAAACAACTCCAGGTTCCACTATCCGGAGCAACCAAAGATTTTCCGATTTTGTGCCTGCTGCTTTCCCCTCAATTCGTAGCTAGGGAGGGGCGATGGGTGTGCCCAGCGACGAGGTGGTTCAAATCCGGCACCCCGACGCCGCCGGCGACCCCACCGTCGTCACCGTCAGCTGCCCCGACAAGACAGGCCTCGGCTGCGACCTCTGCCGGGTCGTCCTCCTCTTCGGCCTCAACATCTTCAAGGGAGGTCGGCTCTCACTCCTCCTTCACCCACCTTCTCAAAACTCCAATCTTTTTCCCTCACTCTCCTCACTGAACGTCTCTCTCTCTCAACTATAAAACTGTGGTGGCAGACATGAGCACCGACGGGAGGTGGTGCTACATCGTCCTATGGGTGGTGGCCAGGCGGGGGCGGCGGCCAACGGCGTGGAACCTCGTCAAGGAGAGGCTGCTCGAGCTCTGCCCCGCCGCCGCGCCCTACGGCCTAGACGCCTCCTACCTTGCAGCCGCCGGTCTGGACGACAATCTTGCTCCCGCCGTGCCGCAGGTCTTCCTGCTCAAGTTCTGCTGCTTCGACCGGATGGGCCTCCTGCATGGTATAGTAGAATAGATTTCACCACCTCATGTCTTTGTTTCGAGTTAGATGTGGTGTTAGTAAATCTGCCTAACTGTTTTAACCTCCAATATCACCACAACTGCAAGGCACTCAGTCCGGTAATCCATATTGACACAACTCTTCTACTATTGCTGAAGAAACATATCTGTTACTTTCTGTCTGACTCTCCTGATCGGACAGCCAACCCTCACAGATTACATGACAATTGACTGAATTCATTTCTCTAGTTTCTTCTTGCAACTGGTGTGCAACTGGTGTTGTTTAGACCAATAATGCCTTGTCCTGTAATCAGGGTTTTAGTGGTATTTTTTTTTGAATTTTTAGTGAAAGAGTAGGAAAAGATTCAACCCTGTGATAAATGTCTGATCCAGGCTCTTGTCTTGTGCTGGGAATTAATTCCGTGTTTTGCAGATGTGACGCGTGTCTTGTGCGAGATGGAGCTCACAATCAGGAGGGTGAAGGTCTCCACGACTCCCGACGGCAGAGTGATGGACCTTTTCTTCGTCACAGATGCTAGGTCCATTTCTTATACATCATTTTCGGTGTGTCATATATGTTCTTTTGGTTGTGTCATTCCAATAATAAAATATGGTTCCTCCTTTTATTGATGATTTTAACAAACTGCTTGCTAAACAATGTCTGGAACCAAGTGGGCAAGTCGTATAGTATTATCTTAGGATATGAAGTACCATCCTTGTGATATTTTGACAAGGATATATGATCCTTTATAACTGGTGAATCACTTGCTCGAGCAGTATGAAGTTGTCAAGTCATGTCTTCATAGTTTATCATGATGTTGTCATTTGTGTAGTTTATGTATGTGTCCAGTAAGCCCCATCATTTGAGATATAAGAGTGTCATTACTTTGTGAAGGTAGATAACTGGATACCTCGTGCATCGACTTGACTCGTGCAAATGATTTCAGGGAACTACTACACACAAAGAACAGAAGGGAAGAAGCTTATGAAAAACTACAGAGTGTGTTGGGCGACTCGGTGACAAGTTGTGAGATAGATTCTGCGACAGAAGACATGTCTTCTTGCCTCCAAGCTTCCGCACTGTTGCCGCCTCTTGTCCTGGACCGGATGTTCAACATTGATCTTATAGAGGACCAATTGAGCAGCTCAGCATCCTACAGTACCATGTCGGTTACAACGGACAACTCCCTCAGCCCCATGCACACGCTTATTCAGATCCAGTGCGTTGACCACAAGGGCCTCCTATATGACATCATGAGAACATTGAAGGACTGCAACATCCAGGTAATAACAACTAAAGCCTAATATCGCTTGCTATGTGTTTTTCGCTTTGCTTTGTGAAATAAGAAGACTTGTTTCCTGTCAGATTTCTTATGGCCGATTCTACGCGGGCCAAAAGGGCAGGTGCGAGCTGGATCTGTTCGCGGTGCAATCAGACGGGAAAAAGATAATTGACCAGCAGAAACAAAGGGCGCTGTGCTCCCGCCTAAGGATGGAGCTGCTGCGGCCGCTCCGTGTGGCGCTGGTAAACCGAGGCCCTGACATGGAACTTCTGGTAGCGAACCCGGTCGAGGTGTCTGGAAAGGGGAGACCCCTGGTGTTTTATGACATAACCCTTGCTCTCAAGAATCTCCACAAGCGGGTCTTCTTGGTATGCGATCCTGTGCCTACCAATTTTTTTCGATAAAGGGCGCTTTATTACTTAAAAAGATTAAGCGTTTACACCCAGCCTTTGCATAACTAAGATGCACACAGCTGTCCCATAGTACACAATTCAAAGCTTAATAAGGCGTATTACATATCATATTTGAGCAAATGCAACTAAGCCTGGCGGTGGCTGAATCCGTAGATTATGCTGTCATCCATGAAGGGAAAAAGTATTCTTCGCCGTGGACTTCAACCGTGCACAGACCTCCGTAAATAGGTCTCGGTGCTCCGGAAAAAGTATCCTGTGCCTACCAATGTTGACATGATGTATCCTTGTAGTAACAATGCCTATACGGTTGCAGGCGGAGATTGGGAGGCACGTGGTGGATGACAGGGAGTGGGAAGTGTACAGGGTGCACCTGGGTGAGCATGACCAGGAGCTCTCTTGCTCGGCGCAAAACAAGATCGTCGATGGTGTCATGAACATGCTGATGGGTTGGGACTGATTTTACCCACCCTCTTGTTAACATCTTGGAAAATGCAAGCTTTTGTTTTGTCTAAAGCAGCGTCGAGCCGTCGACTCATTGTACAGAGAGATGTCAATGGCTGTAACTAAGTTGTTCCGCACTAGCTGGCTAGTTAGGTCAGGTCATAGGCTTGAATCTGAACTAGTAGTAGTGTATTTGTGCCTAACCGGTAGACGAGTAACAGCTAGAACAGTAGTATGGCAGTTATTTTGCTTTGCTTACTGTACTAATTTCGTGTGTATTCTGGAATCTGGGACGCGTAGTAGGATCATGTTTAGAAGAGGCATTGTCTTGTTTTATTCAAAATGTTGAAACTGAAAGTGGCAAAAGCAAACTAAAAAACTGTTGTAAAAATAGCAATTATTTCTATGCGTGTAATACAACAGATATACTGCAACTAATTTGGTAAAATGATCGGCAGAGCTTTGAAACTCAGATTCGACTGAGAACTTGCCTGTGGCAAGATGGTTAGAAGGATGGTTGTATCCCCAGCCCACCAGAGTTCAAACCCTAGGTTTGGCGCTGGTGTTTCTCATTTAGACGGAATATTCTTTCAGTGGGAGGCGATGTTCCCGTCGACAGCGAGGCGCCTGTGGTGACTTCGTCAATCTCAAGACCCGCCGGCTCAGTCTCTCGGAGGTGCTCATAGGGGTAGGGTGTGCGTGTGTGCGTTCATAGGGTGAGTGTGTACGCGTGTATATGAACGCTTGCGTTGTACGGTGTTTCTAAAAAAAAAACTCAGATTCGACTAGACTTCATTCTTCCGAAATCCGATAAAAACTATATTATTGGGTTGGCGGTATGCTATTATTACAATATTTCCCTACATGAAATGATCAGCGACAACTAGTGCTAAGAAACTAAGAGACCGGTCGCCTGTAACACCGACTGAATTGCCTATTGGAAAACCTAACAACAAAGTTCAAACACGATCTATACAAGACTAGCTTGAATAAAGCATAACACATACTCTTAACTGACATTGTTTATCTTAAACTAATAAGCATAACATCTGGAACATATGCTGCTACATTGCAGTCATCTCTTCTTAACATTTTCTACTTTATCGAGGAGAATGCCAATAGTGAAGAAACAAAAAAAAACACCATAAGCTTTTTATTTATTTATTTATGATGTAAATCGTTCTTGCAAGGGCACACATAATAAAATCATGTCTGAGTATATATAGTTCCAGTCATACATTGCACAAGTATTCATATCTGGGTATAGTTCCACACAATATGTTACAAACATCAACACAATGGATATATTTAATCTGCATTTTTCCATATCAAGCGAGCATAAGTTCGATTAGAGTTGACAGGCCGAAAAGACAAGTACTACTGCACCATTCACACAACGGCACACAAATTAAGCCAATAATCTATTCGTGGGCTATAACGAGTTGTTTTAGGCTTCGGAGAGGATTTCAATGTCCTGTGGCTCCTGTTACACGACTCTACCGACATCGACAAAACATGCGCTCCCAACGTCCGATGAGTACGCCGCCGGTCTCCCCGCCCTGGCCTACGGGGTCCTCGAGCGGGCCAACCACATCATCGACAACCTGCTCGTGCTGGCCCTGCCGGCCGCCACACTCCGGTGGAGGAAACCGTGGTGGACTTCATAGGGGGACCAAGTTGTCACTGGATAACACCCTGTAGCAGATTATGCTCTGGCATGATCTCGGCAAGGAGCTTCTCCTTGGGGAAAAGGAGAATTTCGACAAGCACAACGAGGACTTGCAGCACCAACTGCTGGACCTCGAACTAGAGGTTGACAAGCAGTATCATCATCATCATCTTCTTCTTCTTCTTCTTCTTCTTCTTCTTCTTCTTCTTCTTCTTCTTCTTCTTGTTTTACAAACAAACAAACAAACTAGAGCCTTGTTATTGCTGGCTCAATTTCATTGTTGCAAGTGTACTATTCTGCCTTATAGCTATTTGTGTTACAGGTTTATGATTTTTGGTCGTCGAGTTGAATATTTCAGCACTTACAGGCATGGTTAGTTGTCCAAGCTCCAACCGAAAGAAAGTTTAAAGTGAAGCAAGAAAACAGAGTTGAGTGGAGCTACATGCATGGACATTGTTCACGATGGACTGGATGAGGGCGAGGTAGGATCGGGCGAGTACGAGGAGCTCTCTGGCTGCTGATGTATCTCACCGGAATGGTGTAGTGGAGGTGGGCGGAGAAGATGTCGAGGCCTGACTTGAGCAATGCTATCGTGGCGCGCATCTCTTGATGCATTTGATGCATGTTGTAATTAATAAATATAATTATATCAAACTCTTATATTTAAATATAACATAGTTTTATTATATATTACAATAGTACATGTGTTCTGTTTTTTGACACAAATTATATCTTCTCAATCTTATGCGTATCTTCTTGTATTGCAATGTACATCAAATATAACCTTACATAAAATAAAAATTGAAAAAAATTATACACCTTCTTATTTTTTGATGTACAATAAGTAATTAATTACCCTTAATATTTATGAGACTTATATATTGACTATACTCCAAAAAAATATCTTAATACCGGTTTGTACAATATCAACTTATAAGCAAATTTATAGAAAATTCTAGAGTATATAGCTTGACTTTGCCTAACAAGTTGCATTGTGTTTAATAATAACCCCACAATAGGTGTGTGCATTCTATGTATTTGATATTAAAACATAAACACTAAACATTAAAATCACATCATTTTTATAGATTCCACAACTTTTGCATTCATATGATTTAATTTATTAGGCTCGTTGAAATGTGCTTGCTATATTTAGCCCACACACAACTTCTCATGTAACTTTCTCAAATAGAAAGATGTGCATAATATGAAAACTGAAAAATAGGTATCATAGCTTTACTATGATCTGTTGGGCTCCTACTAAAGAGACACTAACGGTCTAATTATATTTACCCATTTCAACCTAGCTGACTTTTATCTTTATTTACTTTTTCTTGAATGTATGAGTGTATATACATATATTAATTTTGTTGGGCCCCTAACAGTCGGGGGGGGCCAGGGCGGTCCCTGGCGCCGCCACGCGTGCCTAAAACCTAAACCCTAAAAATAGGCAAACATGAACTTATGCATGATCTAAATTAAGCACCTAGGATTTCTCGGGACCATTCCTAATTTTACATCTTCTTTTTTATTGCATGCAGCTATCCATTCGTTTGGTCTCATTTTATTTGGTTTGCATATATAGGATGAGACAAACTACTAACGCCAAGGACCGAGGGCACGATAACGACGATGACGACAAGGATGAAATTAAGTTTTGCGGTCGTAGGGGTCGTGGCGCTGCTGATCATCGGTGGATGCAGCGCCGACGACGACTTCTTCGTGGAGGGTGAGGTGTACTGCGACACATGTCGCGCAGGGTTCGTGACCAACGCCACCACCCCGATCCAGGGCGCCAAGGTACGGCTGGAGTGTCGCCACTTCATGAGCAAGGCGGGCACCGTCGAGAGGTCCGCCGAGGGCCTGACGGACGCCGCCGGCAACTATAAGATCGAGCTCAAGGACAACCGCGGCAGCGAGGAGGTGTGCGCCGTGAGGCTCATCAGCAGCCCTTTGCCCGGGTGCGCCGAGATCGAGAAGGGCCGCGACTCCGCGCCCGTCTTGCTCATCTCCGGCGCCGGGCTCGCCACCAAGGTACGAAGTGCCAGCTCGCTTGGGTTCCTCAAGGCGGAGCCGCTCCCCAATTGCGGGAAGATCCTAAGCGACCTCGCGCTCAGCACCGGACCCAGCTACTGAAATACTACAATACACTAGTTGTATCTTTTTTTTGTGTGTGTGTAAATCCTCCTTGATTTGACTTCCACTTATTCAATTTCTGCCTGAAATATATATCTTCCTTCTACGATCCTCTACAATGTGATATCATTCTCATCGATATTAATTTTGCCAACAAGATAGTATAATTCTAGTTTGTGCATGTGTTTAATTAATTGGTCTATTTTGTGGATGTCCGTGTTGGGGGCGGCGGAATAGATAGATAGATGGATTGGAAATAAATCAAATGAGAATATCGCAGTCTTTCCTTTCTTGCAAGAAAAGTAAAATAGTTAAGCCCTTTATATTCTCTTGTAGCCGTCCGATCACATCTCCATCCCCTTCCTCTTCCTCTTCTTTTCTTGACGGCGGGCGGCGGGCGGCTAGATAGATCAATGGCGATGTCGGCGGCGACCCGTACGATGCTGCACGCGCGGCGCTCCCCGACTATGCCAGCGCTGCGGCTGCTGCTCCAGGGGCAAGGGAGAGGCGCCTCCACCGCCGCCTACAACTCCCGCGACGACCCGTCCCGGTACGACCCGTCCAACACGCCGGTGAACCTGGGCGTGAGCATCGTGCCGGAGAAGAAGGCGTTCGTGGTGGAACGGTTCGGCAAGTACCTCAAGACGCTCTCGTCGGGGATCCACCTTCTGGTGCCCGGCGTGGACCGCATCGCATACGTGCACTCGCTCAAGGAGGAGACTATCCCCATCCCGGAGCAGGCCGCCATCACCAAGGACAACGTCTCCATCCAGATCGGAGGAGTCCTCTACGTCAAGGTCCCAACTTTACCTCCTCCTCTGTTTCTTCTTCTTCTTCTTCTTCTTCTGCATTTGTTTGTTTGTTTGTTTCTGATGGCTTCGGCGGCAATTGATGGAATTGCAGATCGTGGAGCCGTACCAGGCGTCGTACGGCGTGGAGAACCCCATCTTCGCCGTCATCCAGCTCGCGCAGACCACCATGAGGAGCGAGCTCGGCAAGATCACCCTCGACAAGACATTCGAGGAGAGGGACACGCTCAACTGCAACATTGTCAGGGCCATCAACGAGGCAGCCTCTGACTGGGGACTCAAGTGCCTGCGCTACGAGATCAGTACGTCTTCCTTCTTCTTCACATTTCATTTCTACACAGCTTTATATACTACTAACAATGCTGCAATTTCACTTCACCTTTAGGGGACATATCCCCTCCACAGGGAGTCAAGAAAGCCATGGAGATGCAGGCAGAGGCCGAACGCAAGAAGCGCGCCCAGATCCTCGAGTCTGAAGGTACCATTGGATAATTACTTCTATTGGTGGATAATCCTTTTCAGATTAAGAATTGAATCATGCTGCCTGGTGTTGACTTGTGTTATGCCATGTTTTTGTCTGGTCAGGTGCTATGATCAATGAGGCGAATCGAGCAAAGGGTATGTGACACATTCGGACAACCAAGCAGGGCCACCCTTGAATTTGAGCACTAATATTATTCTGCTTGTAGATTACCATACGTTAAGATTTATAATGTACCAATTCAGAAATTGACAATCCTTTTCACTCTAGTATTTATTGGTTGAACATATTGTGATTGTTATTCTCTGTATATAAAAGTGTTGCCTCTTATGCTGTATATTCCTTGCTGTATTGGACATCAGGTGCCGCTGAAGCAATCCTTGCCAGGGCAGATGCCACCGCTAGAGGAATCAAGATGGTGTCTGAGTCCTTCAAAACTGAAGGCGCTGTTGAGGTATATATGACATTCTGTTGTAAAATCCTTTTTATCGAATAGTTGATCCTTTTTCCTAACAGTTTAACTAACATGGTTTGCTCTGTAGGCTGCCAGCCTGAGGATTGCCGAGCAGTACATCCAAGCTTTTAGTCTCCTGGCCAAAGAGGTGAGTTAAGTCGTGTATTGTTTTGTAGTGCTATCTGTGTAGCCTGCTGGACAGACATGGTATAACCTGATGCATGTTTTATTATCAAATCAAACTTCTAATTGCAGAGCAACACGATGCTTATCCCGAGCGACGCTGGCAACCCGGGGGCGATGATCGCACAGAGCCTCAAGATATTCAAGCATACGTACGAGTCCAACATGACGACGGCAGCGCGAGGACAGCGGAAGCGAGCGGCGGTCGTGGACGAGGGCGATCTGGCTTCGGGGTTGCCGTCCCTCGGAGATATCATGCCCAAGCAGAAGTAGGGGAGAATATTTGGATCATTGATTTTTTTGCTGGGTTAGAAAATGCTGCTAGTTTTGTTTTGCTGAGTGGAGATATCATCGTGGTGATTCAGATATGGGTCGTGGTGTTAGTTAGCAGCGAGTTTTGTCTATATTTACTAGTGGTGCTTTTGTGGAGGAGACATCTGAATGTTTGGTTGATCTGAGCAGATATTTACAGGTTTTGCAACGAATCTATGTTACATCTCAGTTTCCTGCATACAAATTGAAGCGTGAACGCCTACTGCCATGTCTCATGCCATGTCTTCTGTAATACAAATCTATATTACAGAAGAAGAAATACCATGGACTCAGGTAGCTTATTTCCCAAGAACAAGCTAACTGTTGAAACCGAATAAAAAATAAGTTGCAGATAACGAGGAGCAGCTCTTGGCACATACTCCCTTTGTTTTTTTTAAACATTAACATCTAATATTACAAAAACAAATTCTTAGATACATCCTGAAATGTACTGTTTCCTAGAAATTCCCAGGTTTTCTAGAATATTTCTGATCACCGTGCATTTGTGCTTTATAATTTTAGTAAGTTCGAGTAATTATTTGGTGTTGATCGTGATTGGATTGCCAAACGTGGAAAAGTGCGGCCACAAAATCATCGAATCCATATTCAGTGGGCAAGTGTAAGGTGTTTCGACGGAGAGCGAGGGACAAATAATTTGTGGTGCAGAATTAAGGGATCAACTTTAGGCCTAATATTTGTTGATGGAGAAAACTTACTATATACCTGTTCCTTAAATAACAGAATTATCGTAGCTGGATGCAAAACAGAAAAGGAACACACGGACAGAAATGACGCCTTTTTTCCACCATTAGTTCCAGCCCATCTTCAGTTCACTCGGAAACTCTGTTTGTTTCTTCAGCATGCTGCTGCATAGTACCCAACCAAAATAAGATGATGCACTGGACTGGAGCATCTATGTAACCTTTCTAGCTGTACATTGCTTGGAAATGATTAAGAGCCTCTGCATTATCCCTGAAAAAAAAGAAAGTAAGTCACACTTATGCAAGCCTAAATTTGTAATGTTGTGGTACTGACATGCACCCAAATCATCTGCCTGCACCGAATGCACAGCACCTACTCACGTCATACATATATAGTTAGCACTAATGTATTTCTAACTTGTGCGTACGTGGCACCTAACTAGAGATAGATATAGATAGAGGGAGGCGCACACACGCTGAGCTGTATACCAATATAATACATGCCAGCTAGATCTTATGGCGGTATATATACATATGTTGCACACTGGCTCAAGTGCACAGTGCAGTGCAGCTGCACCCTGGCCTGAATAGTGAATTGTGATCGTCGTCTTCCATGGCTATTCCCTTTCTTCTCTAGCTACTAGTCTGAACTAACTAGCAGAATAAGAGGAGGAAGAATCAGTGGAAGGAGAGATGGGGAGAGGGGTGAGCATGCTGACGATGGCGTGGGCGGGGGTGCGGTACACGGTGGTGGTGCCGCTGCTGCAGCTCGCCGTCTACCTCTGCGCCGCCATGTCCCTCATGCTCTTCTGCGAGCGCCTCTACATGGGCATCGTCGTCGCGGGGCTCTGGCTCAACCGCCGCCGGCAACGTCGCAGCAGGAAGGGGGGAGACGCCGACGACGACGACCTGGAGGCCGGCGGCACGGAGCGGCCCATGGTGCTGGTCCAGATCCCCATGTTCAACGAGAAGCAGGTTCATTTTGTTGCCTCTCACTCACTCTGTGCTACGCGCATGACTAGGCTGGCGTTACTGCATGATCCATCATTCATATGTAGCTGTGTGATCTTTGTTGTTTCTTCATGTCAAAGCTGCATGCTTTAATTTACAACTCTGTGTTTCCACATCTCGTTTCAACATGCTTTACACCTGTAGTTTGTTTTGACATGATAGAGTACGTACGTACGTACGTACGTACGTGTATTGGCTACATCAGACAGGAAAGAAACAAAGGTCAACTCTACTGCGTTGTGCAGTGACGACATGCAATGACATCCTTCTCATTCTGTCTACGGCCGGCCAGGTGTACCGTCTGTCGATCGGCGCCGCGTGCGGGCTGTGGTGGCCGACGGAGAAGCTGGTGATCCAGGTGCTGGACGACTCGACGGACGCCGCCATCCGGTCGCTGGTGGAGGCGGAGTGCCGGCGGTGGGCGAGCAAGGGCTTGCGCGTCCACTACGAGAACCGCAGCAACCGCAACGGCTACAAGGCGGGCGCCATGCGTGAGGGGCTCAAGAAGAAGTACGTCAGGGACTGCGCCTTCGTCGCCGTGTTTGACGCCGACTTCCAGCCCGACGCCGACTTCCTCCGCCGCACCGTGCCCGTCCTCCAGGCCGACCCGGCCGTGGCCCTGGTGCAGGCGCGGTGGCACTTCGTGAACGCCGACGAGTGCATCCTCACCCGTATCCAGGAGATGTCCCTCGACTACCACTTCTCCGTGGAGCAGGAGGTGGGCTCCGCCTGCCACGGCTTCTTCGGCTTCAACGGCACCGCGGGGGTGTGGCGGGTGCATGCCCTGGCCGACGCCGGCGGCTGGAAGGACCGCACCACCGTGGAGGACATGGACCTGGCCGTCAGAGCCAGCATGAGGGGCTGGAAGTTTGTCTACGCCGACGACGTCAGAGTCCGCAACGAGCTGCCCAGCAGCTTCAAGGCATACCGCTACCAGCAGCACCGCTGGTCCTGCGGCCCCGCCAACCTGATGAGGAAGATGTTCTGGGAGATCGTCACCAGCAGGCAGGTCTCCGCCCGGAAGAAGCTTCACGTCCTCTACGGCTTCTTCTTCGTCAGGAAGGTCGTGGCTCACCTCGTCACCTTCCTCTTCTACTGCGTCGTCATCCCCGCCTGCGTGCTCGTGCAGGGGGACGTTCGCCTCCCCAAGTACATCGCGATGTACGTCCCCGCCATCATCACCCTCCTCAACGCCATCTGCACGCCCCGATCCTGGCACCTCCTCGTCTTCTGGACCCTCTTCGAGAACGTCATGTCCATGCACCGCTCCAAGGCCACCATTATCGGCCTCTTTGAGGCAAGCCGAGCAAACGAGTGGGTCGTCACCGAGAAGATCGGCTCCTCTTCTACAGCTGCGACGACAACCACCATGGCCACCAAGAAAAAGAAGAACCAAAACCAGGGGAGCTTCTATGCGTCCGAGATCCTCATGGGCCTCTGCCTTCTCTATTGTGCCATCTATGACATCCTCTTCGGCCACGACCACTTCTACATCTACCTGCTCATGCAATCCGCCGCCGCATTTGTCATCGGACTCGGCTATGTTGGCTCCCAATAATACCTACAGACTTGCATTACATATCTAGTTTGTTTGTTTGTTTGTTCCATGAGCGAATCGAACTTGCATTTGCATCTGTTGATATATGCATTTGCATGTACAGAAACAAAAAATAATCGCTTAATAGCGACATAGAAAGGAAGTGAATCAAGATGACATGCCATTCTCAAAAGATTTCTATATATATGATGTGAATGACACAACTTACAATTGTTGCAGAAGACAGTAAGAGAGACGAAGAAAGGTCGACACGGTTTGTTTGTTCCATGACCAAATCAAACATCTAGTTGTTTGTTTGTTCCATGACCAAATCAAACATCTAGTGTCTTCGACAGCTACTGTTGATATATGCATGACTCATATTCAGACATTTGCATGTACAGAAACGGAAAATAATAGCTTCAGAGCCACATGGGCAGGAAGCAAAATCAAATATGACAACAGCATTCTCTCAGCCGCAGCAAAGTATTTCTATATATGACATGAATGGCGCAACTTATAATTGTTGCAGAAGGAGAACGATCTAAGATAAACAAAAATGAAGAAATACGGCTATGGTTTTGGAAGTATAACCTTCCAATCGGCTAACAATTACTCCAGTTCGCCTGCCTTGACCTCAAATTCTTCTCTGGTTGATAGTATCTTCACACGAACCATGCCTCGCTCCCACTCTGATTTCCCAACCAAAATCAGCCTGCTCGCATTTATCCTCTCTGCATGTTTAAACACCCTGCAGGCACAGCAGTAAAAACAAACTAATCAGAGGTAGCTCCAGTAGGAAACCCCAATGCAGAAACACCCATACAAAAACTAATGAGAGGTAATACCATTTCAGACGCTTGTCTTCTACAAGGTCTACGGATCTTCCTTTCTTCCGCAGAGAGGATGCAACAGTCGACGCTGGTCCTTCCAGCTCCTCGTCCAATGGGAACACAATGTCATCTATTTGACGTGACAGATCAGGCAAAATACCCTTCTCTTTCAGCAGCTGTCAGCATGTAAATTACATCGTTAGCGTTACTTTTCTTAAACGGCATGATTGTTTAATAACGATTACAATCCTTTCCACGTGAATGAATTAATGTTCTCAGTACTAGACTCCCGATCTCCTATTCAACTTAATATATTCAGCATCTGAATTTGGAGTTTTGGACTACTTTTTTAAAATTCACATTAGCAGGCGTTTCTCATATCTTTAACATAATATCAATCTCAATGGAACTTTAATCTTGACGAGAGACAGGGAAAAGAAACAAATAAGGGAAAAATATATCATACTTCTACTATAACAGCATCTCCAAATCCAAAGCCACAGGCTGGTACGTCTTCACTTCCAAATGTTGACAGTAGCCTATCGTACCTCCCCCCACCACAAATCGCTCTCAGCTCCCCTTTTCTATCAAAAGCCTGAAAAAATGGATCAAGATAGTTCAGCGTGGAACAAGAGTTGGTAACAAGAAAAAGATGGAACATAAGAACAACACAAGCTATGTTCTTAGACATCAATGTTTGTAAAACTGTGATCTGCTATCTGCATTATCTATCAGGCATCTACTATAAGCACTTCACATGAAGCTAGGAACAGACATTTATGATACCTAATCAAAGGTGAAAAAACTAGAAATATGCAGCATGACCAAACACATAATTCTCAAATTTCATGTTTCAACTTCTGATTTGCAAAATTAAGGAATCATTATATGTTGAAGATGCATGTGAAATAAATCCTATATAGTTTGATGCTATGGACAATTGTCTTCTTCTTAGAAATCGTGCAAATTGTTGTGTGAAAAGATGTGACAAATCTACTGACAATAAAGAGATGGATCAAAAACAACCTCGAAAACAACCCCTGTGTAGTACGCAAGGCCACGGACAACAGATGCATTGAAACAGATCCAATCAGCATAACCATATTGCTCAGCAAATGAGAAGAGCTTCTTCAAGTCAGCAACAGCTTCAACATCAGGGCCTAGCACCTCTGTATGGGAATATATGTCAAGATAGAACATCAACAGTGACCGTTTTCTCAGACAATTAAACATGGACTTTTATTTCTTTTTTCAATGCAAAATCCAGGAGAAAACCTTCAAGTTTGGACAGTGACTTGAGAGATAGCACTTCAATGATGCCCTGTACAGCTTCAGATGACAGCCCGGTTGAAATCAATTCCTTCTCAATTTCTTCTCTACTCAGTTTTCCCAACTGCATAATTGTAGTTTGTGACGCAAGGTGCATTCATAATATAAACGTGAAGAAAGCATAATTAATTACATTAGTTAATAAAAATTCCACTTATAGTTATAAACGAGCAGATACGCAACACATCAGAATGATGATATGATCAACTTTACAGTCAGTGGAAAACAAGATTAGGGTTGTGTGATGACCATTTTATTGGTTATTTACAGGGTTCCAAGAGTGAGGTATATCGGAGAACCAAATTTGACAAAAAAACTGAGACAACATGGAAAGTTGGCCCATTTGACATGTATTAGTTACCAATTTCCGACTCATGGAAAAAACGATCAATTGACGGATCATTGTGTAGATCTCCCTACGGACTGAATAGCTAAAACTAAGTATGCAGAAATTCAGAAAAGCAGTTGAGTTATGTGTTCTGTTTGGAGCAAGCTTCCAAATTATATGATAACTTAAACTGATTTGATGAAAAGAATGCCATGGGCGAAACAGTAGTGCCGGTAGGATCACCACCGGGTGATAAAAAAGGCCAGTGGAAAAATCCACCGGCTGGCCTTACCAGCCAGCCCACTCTGGCCAGCTGTCATGGCGAGCCGGTTCTCAGAAGCAGTTACGCAAAGGACAAAACAGTGGACAACCGGCATGGGCTCAGGTACTGCCAGCTGGGTCTAAGTCAAAGGCTGATGTCCGGCACAGTGCCCGGTACCCGGCAATGACTTCGGCACGATGTGAAGTCAACAAGACAGCAGCTGACCTTTGTCACCGACATCACCTACAGTAGCATAGTCCTATCAGTCGCGCCTACCTGTAATCAGTCCACCAGCTATTATATAAGGTGGACTGGGTGTCCCATAGAAGGGGTTCGATCTCTCATTCTCTCAGTTTCACCCGAGGAAGAAGAATACATACGGCTCAAGGAGCACTACTGTAGCCCTTTGTGGTCATCTGTATACTAGCATAAGCAGGAGTAGGGGCATTACCTCCACAAGAGGGCCCTGAACCTGGGTATGTCCGGGCGTCTACCTTGCTCGCGCCCGATCCCGGACGGATATCGTCGTTAGCGCCATTTGGCTCCACCCACTGGCACTGTTGTGCACGATACCACGACAAGTAGTTATCTCAGAACATCAGGACCTTATTGGATTGATCTATCATAGTTCATGACAACAATTTTTTAGACGAAATGTCACTCATATTCTCTCAACACGCTCTGAACAAAAATGTTGGTCCATTGATCAGATTCCATGGGCCAAAAAATCTGCAATGACCTGAAGAAGGGCTAATGTCATTTTTATTTTTATTTGCATTTTTCCGTTGTTTATTAGGTCAGCTAGCCAAAGCTGTGACACATCAAACAAAGTACGACGTGCACAAAGGCAGAAAATTCATACGGTGAAAACATGGAATATTGGCACATGTGACATCACTGACATGCATTAGCTAACAATTTCCAACTCATGGAAAGAACAATCGATTGATAGATCATTGTGTAGATCTCTAGACGGACTGCTTAGCTAAGAAGAACTATGCAGAAATTCAAAAAAGCAGTTGAGTTATGTGTTCTGGTTGTATCAAGCTTCCAAGTCACGTGATAACTCATATTGTTTTGATGAATGCAGAATGCCAAGGGTGATACAGTAGCTATCCTAGAATATAAGGACCTCGTTGGATGGACGTGTCATAGTTCATGGAACAATCTTGAGGACATAATTTAACCCATGTTGTTTCAACAAGGTCTGAACATTTTATAAAATCGTTGGTCCAGTGATGAGAGTCCATGGACTAATTAATCTGCTATGAGCTGAAGAAGGAGGTACTATCCACTCTACTTTGATTCGAATTATAATGATGTCTATCTCTTCAGCTTGCCAAAGCTCCGAAACATCAAACAAAGTAGGACGGGCATGATGGTACAAATTCAGGTGGAACAGGGCTTAGACAACATACTTTATCGACAATGACACAAACTTGAGTAAACAGGTGATCCGGTATGGAGTACATGTTCAACACAGCCTGAAGAACCTGGAGAAATAAAACAGAGAGTGAAAAGTCAGGCACAAAGCAAAGATTGATGGTACAGGTAGAGAAGCGGAACCTTTCGGCTGGAGAGCCTGATCCCGACATCCTGAGACGTGATCCCGAGACGCTCAAACAGGAGCACGATTGCCTGGATGAGTTCAGCCTCGGCCTGGGTTTGTGCAAGGAGACGTGAATTCTTAATCTTACAAAGACATCGTGCTGACAAAGGCAGCAACATCCTGAGAAGGAGAATGGGAATTGACTGCATTCAAACGTACATACCCGGACTTTGGGCATGCCGAATATGTCCATGTTCCACTGGTAATGCTCTCGGCGCCTTCCCCTGGTCATGCGCTCGTAGCGCCAGCATTGGCCTATGGTGAACCATTTGAGTGGCAGCGAGACAGACTTTCTAGACACAAAATCAAATGGATGAACTGAGACTTGTATGGTATCTCATCATGTAGCCTACTACGGTACTGCCTAAGTTGTTCAAAATAATCAATGAAAAATGCAATCGTGTGTACCCACCCTTGCTTGATAACTAGGCGTGCGAGGGAGGGCGTGATCTCTGGCCGGAGCACGACTCTGCGGCCGCCCTTGTCCTCGAAGTTGTAGAGCTGCAGCAGCATTTTGAGAATGCAGCACATAACAGTTAGTGGAGTAGTAGCTAAGAAAAAGAATTGAATTTTACTAAGGATTTGAGGAGTTGGAGGAGGAACCTGCTGCGTGATCTCCTCTCCTGCCTTGCGGATGAAGAGCGCCTCGGACTCGAGCACGGGGAAGTCCACCTCCTCGAAGGCCATGGCGCGGGACACCTCCCGGAAGTTCTCGAACAGCCAGCTCCGCAGCCGCATCTCCTCCGGCGGGAAGTCGCGGGTGCCACGCGGCGGGTTCAAATCCACGGCGCCGACAGCGGTCCCCTCGGAGGAAGAGGAGGAGTCGCCGGCATGGGTGAGGGTCGAGGAGGCGGAGGAGGAGACGCAGAGGAGGCGGCGTGGTAAAGCGGGGCGGAGGCGGAGAGGGCGGCGAAGGAGGTGGAGGTGGCGGAGCGACGCCGCCGCGGACGCCATTGGAGTGGGATTCTGTTCTGACCGAGAAGATGAGATAGAACTAGCTGCTGGGCTGGGCTGGGCCGGCCCATTCGTACATTCAACGTCGGGGGCAAGAGAAGAGAATATGTTGCCGGCGGCGTGGGCGAGGAGGGCGGCGCTGCTGCTCGCCGCCGGCCGCCGCAGATCCGCCGCTCTCTCCCAGGATCTTCTCTACCGCCGGTGGGTAACAGTCTCCACCTCTAACCCCGGCCGATACAAGGGTCGCCTCCCTCCACATACGTAGTACACTCAGGGAGAGGGACTATGTTGCTCTGCAGTTGCAGGTCCTACTCGGCGGGCGGTGGCGGAGAGAGTGGGCGGAAGAAGAAGAGGGTGGTCGCCATCGGGGTCATCAGCGTCGCCGGCGGCGTGGCCCTCAGCGGAGTCAACGACCTCGCCATCTTCCATGGATGCACCAGGTCTCCCATCCCACCAACTGCATCTGCATACATACACTACAGGCAGACAGTTAACATGCTTGCTTGCTTGCTTACTCATGATGACTTACAGATGCAAATTACTACTACTAAGTGTTAAATTCAACATTCAAGACAAGACAGGGAATGAGTGCCGCCAGGCTCACTTAGCGTTTATCATAATTCATCATCTTCGCTGTCCAAATATACTTGCTGAATTCTGTCCAAGGAAGAAAAACAAATATACACACATCATGCAATTTTTTCCACCCTGTCACATCCTTGTTCTTACATTACATAGGTATATATTCGGTCTGGAAACAATTAGTTTTCTCTTCTGTGATCATCCTCCATACATATCCTACGTTTCTAGTATATGTTCATGTGACAACTCCTGCATCCATGTCTTTGCTATGAGATGCGAATATTTCACATAACTACCTCAATACTACTAGTAGTAGTAGTAGTAGTAGTAGTAGTAGTAGTAATGTCCTCCTCCATGTATACCTTTGGACCTTCTCTTCTGTTGTGGATACGTGCAGTTGGGGAAATCTGCACAATCACAGCATCCTTTACATATTCCCTCTGTGATTCCTACAAGTAAGTGTGAATGTTGCATGCATCCAGGAAGGCGATCCAGACGGCTACGGAGAACCGAGAGGTCGTAGAAGCCATCGGGGTGCCTATACTCAGAGGACCGTGGTACGACGCTTCTGTTGTTCTCGGCCATCGGCGCCGATCCGTGTCATGCACGTTCCCCGTGACCGGGCCACAGGGGTCGGGGCTGTTTCAGATCGAGGCCGTCCGGAATGGAGGTTAGTTAGTACTAGTTGTTAGCCTCACACTCGACCACCTTTGTGCATTTTACTAGATTATGTTCAGTACTTTCTATGTTGTCGACCCCGTGATGTCTGAAGTAAGGCGGCTTACATTGATGTGCAGGGGATGGCGTGCTTTCATTCCTGCGACACCAGGACTGGGAGATCCACGCCATGGATGCTCAACTGGAAGTAGCTTCAGATAATGACGACGAACCGAAAAAGGTGACGGTGAATCTGGTGAGCAGCGAAGATCGGAGTAGTGGTGGGGAGTGTCAAGCAGAGAGTTAAGCTGCTAGGCTCACATTACTTGGGAAAGAAGTGAGAGTTTTGTGGTGGCAATAATTAATTAAGCATGACTTGTGTGTGATGCAATGTGCTAGTATATTCTATAAATAGTATACTAGTGAATCGTAAATGAATCTTGGAAGAGCAAAAATTTTCAGTCAAGCTGCAGTAACTGTCTATTCATAGGGCGTAGCCTGCAGATAATACAATCTGCAGTTTTGAGCAAGGGGAAGAAAGAAGCGTATTGTCCAGAATTAGGAGGATGCAGCTGGTGCTGGTTGTATTTGCAGCCGGCCGTCTAGTTTGGGCATGGCATGCATCCATGGACTCCGGCAATGTGAATAGCTCGCCGGACGTACCATCCCCAATGCTGCCTGGGATATTGGATTGGGTTGAATGCTTGGGCAAATTCTGTCTATCCCATGCATGGTGTAGAATAGAATTTGCTCAAGCATCCGATCCTCATCTGGCCAGATAGCTCCAATTTATGTTTTGATTCAACAAGGATCAGATAGATGGGCATCCTGTGTTGCTTCCAGTCCCGCGCCGACAGGCTTCATGATGATGCCGGTTCGCCGAATAAGAAGCCATCATCAGATCATGCTGCTAATCTGCGACGACGATATCAGGATGCGGGCAACCTGGCCACCCTCGTCGATGTCATGGTCGCTGAATCAGGTATATACAATTTATGAAATCTAGCTAGGATGTAGAATGATTGAATGGAAAACTGAAAGGCAATGCAATGTATGTGAATGCAGTGACCTACCAGCACAACCGGCGTGTGGCGGATGAGATCCTTGGGATGAACAAGGAGGACGCGGTGGCGGTGACGGCGCGTGCCTTCACTTACCACGATCTGTGGGAGGCCACCGGCGGGTTCAGAGTGGAGTCGATGCTGGGGGAAGGAGGGTTTGGCCCCGTGTACCATGGCCGGCTCAAGGACCACCGGGAGGTGGCCGTGAAGCAGCTGGACCGCAACGGCGTGCAGGGGACGCGTGAGTTCCTGGTGGAGGTGCTGATGCTGAGTCTTCTCCACCATGACAATCTGGTCATCCTGGTTGGTTACTGCGCCGACGCCGACCACCGCATGCTCGTTTATGACTACATGCCGCACGGCTGCCTTGAGGACCACCTCCTCGACCTCCCGGCATCGGCCGCTGGGCTGGAATGGAACGCGCGCATGCGGGTTGCGCAGGGCGCCGCACGGGGGCTTGAGTACCTCCACGACACCTCGCGCCGCCCCGTGATCTACCGTGACTTCAAGGCCTCCAACATCCTGCTTGACGCCGACTTCAATGCTCGTCTCTCCGACTTTGGCCTCGCCAAGGTAGGGCCCGTCGGAGACAAGACCCATGTCTCCACCAGGGTCATGGGCACACGCGGCTACTGCGCCCCGGAGTACGCGCTCACAGGGAAGCTCACGCCCATGTCCGACGTCTACAGTTTTGGTGTCGTCCTCCTCGAGATCATCACTGGAAGAAGGGTGCTCGATGTTGCGAGGCCGCCCGGCGAGCAGAACCTCATCGCGTGGGCCACGCCGCGGTTCAAGAACAAGAGGAGGTTCAGGGAGATGGCTGACCCGCTCCTCCGGGACGCCTACCCGATCAAGGGGCTCTATCAGGCGCTTGCCATAGCCGCCATGTGCCTCCAGGAGGATGCCACCATGCGACCCGCCATCGCTGATGTCGTTACTGCCCTCGAATACCTTACCGGTCACCCTCCTCCCCGTCCATGTACTACTACTCGTGACGACGTCGCTGATACAGCGGACTAACTAATAAACTGTAATGTGGAAATTTTACATGGCAAAGTTTTGTGTAACTGTATTGTTAGTGTGAGCCTGGGGCTTCCCCTTTTCTAAAAAAAAGTATTGTTAGTGTGAGATGCAGCTCGGAAACGTAGGTTGTTCTTTTATACAAGTTGTGTAACAGTACTGTTTGTGCTTCCAACCAAATAATGCTCAAGCTACGATTAGCCACGCAGTTTGATGTTGTTCAAGTTGACCGAATTAATAATTAACAACCTTGCGCGTCCACTACCTTCCTCACATACTGTCTATAACTTTGAGAACATTGCAACTAGATGGTCGTGCAACAGACGCTTTGCTCACTTCAGTACATATTTTGTACCAGATGAGCGACACTTATTCATCCACATTTCATTACTAACGATAAGGCCCATATTCAGCTTGTTATATAATTTGGTAACGGAAAGGAAAATTGTTCACGAGAGGATAAGGAGACTGTTCCTCTACTTCGACACTTCTCCCATTGTCACAACAGAGAGTAGCATAACATTTCTGCTCTTCGCAAGAAGTTTCACACATACTGTACCTGATAACTGCAAAAACTGAACAGCGCATCTTCCTCTTATTCAGAACTCAGAAGTGACATACAACACCATATATATAAACATACATTCAGAATGTTCAGGAAACTTATTCGTGTAGTAGGCTACACGCATCTGGTGGGTGCCGTGCCACGCATACACAAGATAGGCGGCATACTCGGTCAGCATCATCCGTCATAGCATGCACCGGACTCATGATAACAACACCTACGCTAGGTAATCACCACATTCTCTCCTGGATATTACTACTAGCCTAGATCACACATCAATGGACACACTCAACTCAAGCGAACCATCTCTACAAAACCAGCCACAGCAGCTCTTCATCAATTCAGTTTAGACCTCCGACATGCCCGACTTACTCCTGAGGTGCTCCTTAAACTCCATGATGTCGCCTCCCCACCGTGTCACCGCCTGGTTCTCGCACACCCAGATCTCCTCCGCCACCTGGTTTATCAGCCGGAAGTCGTGGCTCACCAGCACCAGCCCCCCGTCCCACTCCCGCAGCGCCTCTGCCAGTGAGTCGATCGTCTCAATGTCCAGGTGATTCGTCGGCTCATCCAGCAGCAGCAGCTGCGGCTCCCGCCACGCCAGCCACGCGAAGATCACACGACTCCGTTGTCCATCCGACAGGTTCCTCATCGGCATCACCTGTGCCTTCCCTGACAGGCCGAACCGCCCGATCGCAGCACGCATCCGCTCCTCCCCATTCCCGGGGTACTCGTTCATCATGTACTGCAGCGCAGACACGTCCAGGTCCAGCTTCTCCGCCAGATGCTGGTGGAACTGCGCGATGCGCAAGTGGTTGTGCCGTCGCACCATCCCGTCCAACGGCGCCAGCTCCCCAGTCATCAGCTTCAGCAGCGTGCTCTTTCCCGCACCATTGGGACCCACCAGAGCCACCCTCGAATCAAGATCAACCCCGAAATCCAGCTTCCTGTATATCAGGTTCTCCGGCATGTACCCGAATGTCACCTCCACAAACTGCAGCACCGGTGGTGGGAGCTTCCCAACATCTACAAAGCGAAACGTCAGGATCCTGTCCCGAGCCACTTTATCCGTCAGCCCGCCGCGCTCCATCTTGGCGAGGGTCTTCTCCTTGCTCTGGGCCTGCCGTGCCAGCTTGGCAGACCCGTGCCCGAAACGCGCTATGTACTCCTTCATCGACGCGATCTGGTCCTGCTCCCACCTGTACTGCTTCATCTGGTTTTCTTCCAGCTCCGACCGTGTCTGGACGTACTGGTCGAAATTTCCAGTGTACAGCTTAAGCTTCTTGTTCTGCATGTGGATGATGTTCGTACATACTCCGTTCAGAAAGTCTTGGGAGTGCGATATCACCACAAGTATACGATCAAATTTCTTCAGTGTTTCTTCCAGCCAAACACATGCCTCAAGATCTGCAGATATCATTTGTAAAGCATGTCACGGTTAAGCGAAACCAGGCACTTGAAAGCTGCCACCCTGTTTACAAACCTTCCTAAAGATGATCAAAATACTTGTGCCAATAAAAGATGAGAAAACAAAGGCCTGCGGTTGAATCAAATTGTCTACCAATAATGTCTGAAGAACAACTCAAGTGCATCTTGGGCAAAGCAGGTCTTCTAGAGAAAATATTAAAAACATGGTATGAAATGAAGTTCTCATCCTACCACCAGCCAACTAAGTACAGTACACGAAATTCAGGAAATTAAACCCAAATTTGTCAAGACGTGGTAGTCAAAACGAGTCACAACCTACATTTATGGTGATATATGTGGTAAGCAGACCAACAGATTATCCACAGCAGTACAATCCATAGTAGCATAGCTGCTTTTACAGCCTTGAACTCAGGCAACATTGAAATAAATTTTCAATAGGAAAAAAAAAACCACTGAATTTTATGTGCATCAAATAAAAACTATGACCTCTGTCATACACTAGAGCGGAAACTTCAGGGCTCAATGTTCGCTCTGCTTCATCTAACTGATATCTGATAACCCATTACAAGACATCGTACCAATTCAGTCTAAGAATTTTGTGAAGGTAAGACCCTGTAATAAAGACATTATCTCGCTTAACCGGCCTAGTATTCCAGCTGCTCTCCTCTATATGTGCCACCCACAGGTGCCCATATTAAACCGATGAAATCATTTGTTTCCTCGAAAGGCTGGTTTCCAAACAAGTTCAAAACCCATGTGATCTTATCTTAAAACAAGCATAAGGGACATGTTTTCACTGACACTCTAAATCAAACTGTAGTTAATGCACTGGACTAAATATGTGGCACATCCGCAAAACGTGTCCACAGTTCGATATTTGCAAATGCCCAATGCTCACATCTAGAATGACTAAGAATAATGAATCTTCCAAATTCAGTCATGGGAAGTTACTGGAAGATATGTGTTATTTTGTACTAAAAATCAACACAAAGCAACAGATCCACTTTATAGAAGTAAAGTTTGTGTTGCAGAAAAAACTCACCTAGATGGTTGGTAGGCTCGTCAAGCAGTAGGATGGTTGGGTTCATGAACAGAGCTCTCGCAAGAGCAATTCTCATGCGCCAACCGCCGGAGAAGTCCCTAGTATTCTTGGCCTGCATCTGCTTGTTAAAGCCTAAGCCAAACAAAATCTCGGCAGCACGCTTCTCAGCGGTGGACGCATCAATCGCTTCTAACCGCTCGTACACGCGCTCCAAAGCTTCACCCCCACCATCATCCTACATATGGCAGCACGGACACTCGTCAGAACATCTTCAGAAACCAGTTCAGTTATAACTTATAAGCAGAGAATGGCAGACACGTCGAAAGGAACAGGTTCAGAAAAACACGATGATAATAACAGGTTTGATCAATCAAAAGACATACTTGAGCAGCTAAGATCTCAGCTTCCTTTTCCAGCTTAACCCTTTCTTCATCACAGCTGATGACCGCTCCGAGCGCGGACATGTCTGAAGCCTCGATCTCGTGACTGAGGTGGTATATATCCATGTGTTCAGGGATGGGAAGCTCCCTGCATCCTATTGCTTTGAGAAGACAAGACTTGCCACATCCGTTCAGACCAAGCAGACCATATCGCCTGGGATAGGAATAATAAATATATAAACAATAGCACAGATGCAAGGTGGTTGGGAAGAGTGTGATTATGGGAATATTGTATCAATACCTGCCGTAGTTGAGCTCCAGCTCGGTGTCTACAAGTAGATCGTGGCCGTGGAATGTTAAAGTAAGAGACTCAATCTGCAACGGGGCATTCAACATAGGAAAATGCTGAGTTAGATCATGTCATCTACTACCTTTAGTGAAGAAAAAAAATCCTATGGCATTCGGGCTGTAGGCCATAATAATTTGGTCACATAACTGGAAAGAACTAAGCGTTGGAATCCTAGAAACATTCTATGAAAATCCTGAAATCACGGATCTAGCAGTACCTACGGCAGTAGAAGCATAGGAAGGTTACTCTAATCGATCGTCGGAAACAACATTTCATATTATATCGTTATTGAATTTGAGAGTGAAGAGAGGCATGATTCAATAATCATCGGAAACGGATCAACTAGACATCATAGTTTCTGTTTGTTTTGGCAAGTAAACAAAAGAAAAGGAAGATTTTTTGATGTGGATTTAGGCAACGAATCGCCCACGAAGCAGGCTCTAGTCACAATCTCTGACGACAGTACTATTCTAAAGATGGATCTGTGAGACTAGTAATAACAGGGGGCAGAAAAAACAGAGGAAGAGTGAGAGGCGAGCGGGGACTCACGTGGATGTCGCGGGAAAGCGGGTGGGAGGTGAGGACGGCGGTGCAGGTGCGGTCGGAGAGGTGGACGGCAGCGAGGGCGTCGGCCGCGGCCTTGGCGTTGGAGGTGGTGGATGATGTGGTGGCGGGCACCTTGGCGCCCCTCTTGGCGGCGGCGGCGGCCTTCTTTTGCGCGGCCTTCTTCTTGCTGGCGTCGGACACCATGGATGATGATGTCTGAGAGAGAGAGAGAGAGAGAGAGAGAGAGGTGGCGCCGGCCGGTGAGGAGGTTCCGCCGGAGAAGAAGCAGGAAGGAACAAGCTGTGGTGGTTTGGTTCGAGAAACGTCTTGTGATTTCTAGAGCAACAACACGTGCTGGGCTTCTCCTCGTTGTTTTTTAAGAAAATCCAGATAGTGATAGGCCGTCTTTCTATTCCTTGCCACACGTCCACCCATGACCCACATTTTCTTTCACTCCTTCCCTGAAAGAAAAACATTTTCCTACTTTCATGTACTTCTTCGTTTTTAAATATAAGATGTCTTGCCGTTTATATTTTAGCGTGTATATTCACTCATTTTAACATGCATCAACACAATTGATGGAGTACGACCATGTAAAAAAAATACTCTTATGTACCAGCGTTGTACGAAAATATAACACAGATTCATCCAACTCTGTCTTATTACCCATTTTATCATTAGCTACACTTCACTATACCTAGATCAGCACCAGGAACTCAAAGTTTTACCCTTTCTTATTATTCTTGTCATACATTACATATAAGCTAAAAACTGTACAACAGAACCCTCATGTTTGCCAAAGCATATGCAGCCCTCCTCCTACTAACTACCTATTGGGAAGAAAAAACCATGGAGATCACAGACTACACTCTTCATCCTGCAGAGGCTGCGGCAGGGGCAGGGTCTTGAGCACGTCCCGGAGCGCGTACTGTATGCTCTCGACCTTGTGGTCGGACATCAGGTTGCCGGATAACAGTATCCGCTGGAAGTTCTCCCCCGCATCGCCCCTCCACAATGTGTACGACTCGTCCTCCGCACCATTCACCACCTCCACCTCCCTCTTGAGGTAGTACAGCGTCCCCGGAAGGAACAGGTCCTCCGGCACGTACACGTCTTCCTCGCTGTCCCTGGGAGAAACTTTCGTCGAGCTCTGGAGACGTGGTGGTGGCTCTTTGGCGTCATCTGACAAGAGCGGGTGCCATGCCAGGTTCAGTAATAAGAAACTAACAGCGTAATGGATAACCCCAGATCCATACAACAACCACCTTGGACTTACCGGAGCTACCTGATGCTGTTACAACTTTCGCGTAATCGGCAAGCTTATTAGCCACATCTTGAATGGACGTAACGACTAGCTTAGCATTTGTCACGATATCCACTATATGTTTCCAGTCTTCCTTCTCCAAAACTTTGGCCCTACAATACAGCATGGTTCAGAAATTATGCACGCAGATTCGGAAATTCCTGACATCCAATCTGAAAATGGTTCGACAGTAGCTGACATTTCGATCCAGTACTTACCAATCTGTTTCAATTATTTCCTTCCGCAATCTTGCCAGCGAAGCGGCACTTAACCTAGGAACTACATCGTCCTGCAAGACCGACGAAGATATCACAATCAAGAAGTTCACACAGAAAAAGAAATAAAAACGTTCTTTTACACAAAAGGAAGCTCGAGCCTAACCTGCAGTACAACAGTAGAGACATAGCCTGCACAACTCTCGGCTATTTCTCTTGACACACAAGGCGGGACTCCGAATCCAACAGCCGAAACGATATCAGGACTGAATCCAAGCTCCTCCTTGGACTTTTTCCTTAGCATTATAGCAAGTAAGGCAGCAGAAGCTCCACCGAGGGAGTGACCTACTAACCGCAGCTTGTAGTCCTGCTTTAAACACAAAATCATAGAAGGGAAATAAGCAGAGAACAAACAGGAAGAAGCAGACATGTCTAGAATAGGAGTATTTCCCACCTTGTGCTTCTCCAAACATTGCTTGATTATCCTCAGCTCATGGCGAAGGTACCATCGAGCGGCCTCATACGTTCCAAAATGTGTCGAGAAACCTTTAGGCGATACCTTCTTGTCGCTTAGAGCGACCAAATCGGTGACAAGGTCGTAAACCGTATGAGTTCCACGGATCCCAAGGATGACCAACTTAGCACGTGGATCTATGGCGATGTAGTACCCAGGTCTTAAAATACTAGAGTCCTTCACAAACTTCAAGACATTCCTCTTGCGAAGCATGCTGTACCGTGCAACCACATCCACACTGCTCCTATAGCACCCTCTTGCGAGTTCAAGGTGATAAATTAGTTCTTGAACCTACGAAAGGGAAAGAGGGCAATCCCTGTGGATTAAGTACTACATCTAATCATCAGGACTACAGCAGTATGATGAGAAGCAGATGTGGCAAACCTTCTTATTGGATGATATTTGAATACCCTTGAAGGCTTCGGCATTCTTTGCAGAAGCTTGGCTAAGGTAGATGAGGTAGAGACCGACGGTGAGATCGCTGAGGCTCCAGTCCTTTATGCTCACCTTACTGCGCTGGAGGTCACTAAGGATCTCGCTAAAAGACCGGGTGCTTTCCGGGATGCTGTCTCCTCCACTAGCTGCATTCAGATAGTACAATCTTAGGTTATTCGTGTATCGTGTCCTTAATATGTGGGCAGAATTTTACGGTTGTGCAACTTGAAGGAATGAGGAAATGGTGTCTTCCTTATATCTCAGTTTCGAACTATGTCAGTAACAACCAGAAATAATAAAATTTGCCCCAACCTTGCGATGTTAGAAACTCATGACCTCGTAATGTAGTGTAGTTCCTAATATCCTATTACCTGCTTGATTTCTGTGTGACGTCACTAGGAGTGGCGATTTTTGGGGGTCACATTGCATACCAAGAGATCAATTTAATCCAGAAAAGTGTGGAAAATACATGTTACCGGCAGCAATGCGATTTGTGATTAATCGTAAATCCTAGGTCATGTGTCCGCGTGGGCGTGACATCAGTCTATCTCATCACTGCTTGGTTATCAGCAACTTGTTCACACGGAAGTTACTACTAAAGCAACACAAGCATAAGAGGGAAGGTGAGCATAGTACTACAAAAAACTGTAATCCCAGTGAATGGCTTCCACTAGTGGCTGCGTTCAGATTTGTACAACTTAAGCTCATTTTTAACATGTGTTTAGCATTTTCGTACTGTAAGTTAAGAAAGCTGACAGGAGCAAGCTCCATTGCCAAAAGATCCCCAAATTTGCAAGCTATGAGCGACTGTAACAGTCAAAATAATTGGTCCCTCGCGAAAAGCGTTGTGACCAACAATTCAATCATCTGTAGCTATGACTTGTGAAGAATGTAGTTCATATTGCCTGATTCATGTGTCACTGACACGTAGGGATAGTGACTCGGGGGGTTAAATATCTATTGTGTACCGAGTGATAATTTTTTTTAAGAAAAGATTCATCTCTGTGAGCAATGCAAGATCTTGATTGGTCATAAATCCTAAGCCCGGTGCTGCATCTCTCTGTCTCATTGCTTGGTTACCATCAGCAAGTATTTTTCACACAGATTTGTACTAATCGTTCTGCAAAGATGGGTACATGGCTTCCAAAGGTACTTGGGCAGTTCCCATTACCTGTTTGATATCCGAGTGACACAGGAAGTCATTTGGGGGTTACACTACATCTGACCACGTCTGACTAAATCTCTCTGCTACAAAAGATTCAGCTTTTTTTTGTGAGAAGACATTTTAGCAACAGCAATGCAAGATTTCGGTTAGTCCTGGCTAAATCGCAAGTCTTTCTGCATCAATCACGATTTGTCTTACTGCTTTCTTGGATTTTTCACATGCAATGTTCGAGTAGAGCAAAAGGAAAGCTGAGGGGGGCCGCTTACAGGTGAAAGGCTTCCAGTTATACTGCTTGTAGAGCTGCAGCGCGGGCTCGAGGGCCCTGGAGAGCCAGGCCACGTCGGGCCTCCAGGCCCTCCAGGGGAGACCGGACGCGTGTTCCTCTTCGTCCTCGTCCGAACCCTCCCTCTTGGCGCTGGCCTCCAGGGCGACAGCCGCCGCCGCCGCCGCCCTGGCCTTGTCCTCCGGCTGCTGCTGCTGCGTCCGCTCGGCCCCGCGGAAGAGGAAGCGGGTGAGGGCGGGAGGGAGGATTGAGGGGCGGCGGTGGCGGGCGATGAGGAGGCGGGCGCGGGAGAGCAGGTGCCTGGCCGCCATGGGCGGTTGCTCGCGTTGTGGGAGTGGGACGGTGGGCGGGAGGAAGAAGAGGGTTCTGGACTCTGCCGGAGAGGACCAGAACCTGCAACGAATCCTGGCCGTCCATCGTGAGAACGGACGGCCACAGAGCATCTATCAAATTAGTTTTTTTTACGGTTATCTATCAAATTAGTTCATAATCACATAGCAAATAATTTACATATATTTCAACTACAAACCAGCATAGTTCAGACATAGGTCGACACCTTAACTTCTCTAAACCTAACAAACCCTAAGAAGAACGGCAACAAGGATACATCACTAGGGTCTTCGGCTGCGACACCGGAGGAATTCACTCACTGTCGGAGGGGTCGATGGCAATGAAGGGCTAGTGATGCACCTCCTCGCGTCATTCCCGCACATTTCTTGGTTGTGTTATCTGAAACACACGTTTGTTAGAGATATGCTTTAGGGACAATAACCAATCCAAGTATACAATCTTGCTAAGAGATAAACCGTTGTTAATGATTTAGCAAAGCGATTATGTAGTTTTTGTTAGCTATGTCCCTACACCATGAGAACATCTAGTGACCGCGCACTGTATAATTATGCTTTGATCGTCATCTACCATCTACCATAAAAAAGGGATTATAATGGTGGTATAACCTAAAGTGTGTAATGGAACTGAGATCATTCAATACGAACTCGTGCAGACCATGGAGAAATACATCAGTATCATTTGGGTCCATACGATGACATGACAAGGTAATTTTATGCATAAGCAAACTTTAGAAACGATTTTTAGAGAAAAATAGCATGGTTGGTCCCCTAATGGCTGATTACCATCGTTGGCCCACTTAAGCTGTATTCCTGTCTCCGCCCCTGGCCATGCGCATTCAGTGTTGATCTTTGACGGAGAAGGCCAAAACTTGCATCGGATAAAACTGCGACTTGGTGCAAGAAGAGCGAGCGCCAAACCACCATTATTTTTGTCAAGTCAGTAACACTCACTCCGCCAAACGTTATTAATCCATATTAGACATAGGTGTTATTACTATTTTCTTAAAAAAATCTGAATAAGTGTAGTTTTTTTAAAAAACGGGGAACATAGTCCCAGCCTCTGCATCAGTCTATGCACACAACATCATCTATTGCAACGTGCATGAATTCGGACGGAAACTACCGCAACTCCAATTATTCGATCTAACACTAAAGATGTGTGTGTTGGTTGATTGGTGGTGATCGACGTATGTTACGTACGGACGGATGAATGCAGGGCAAATTCGGAGAAGCTTCATTTTGCAGCGATCGCAGCCGTGAATGCATTCTCGAGTGTTCCACCGCGGCGGTTGCACCACAACCGGGGCCGGCGGCGATCGGAATATTGATTCCATGCATGCCATCTCTCGATCAGCTAGCAGCAGGTAGCAGCCGCCGTGCATGGAGAATATGAAGCTTCCAGGATCCATCCATTGAGTACGTGCTTTCGTACGTAGCAGCTGGTCATCTAGTATCTGTCTAGCTAGTCGCTAAACATATCGGCCAAGGCCAATTAACAACTGCGCTTGCCATTGAGAACGAGACTGCGATTGAAACCCAAATCGACTGGATTATTGACTTCAAATCGTCGATCCATCGTACATGCATATACTTTATATATGGTAGTGGTGTCGATCGATGGTGTGTGATCCTCATCATAGCGTTCTCGACAGATTATGGATTCAACCGCATGCATGTATATGTAGCTAGTTAATTAATTTGGATTATATGATCGCGCGCGATCGATGAGATCGAGTGTGACGATCGATCTACTTGTTCTTGGAAGATTTGTCGTAGTCGTGGAGCATCTCCTGCAGCACGTCGTCGTCCAGGCACTCGAACTCAATCACCTGCTGCTGCCTCGCCGCCGACGAGGAAGAAGCACCGCCGCCGCGCCTCGTCTCCGCCTCGTAGACGTGCGCCCGGTCGGGGAAGTTGAGCACGGCGTTCCTGCCGCGCATGGAATAGGCGGAGCGGTCGTACGCGGCCGCGGCTTCCTCGGCGGTGTCGAAGGTGCCGAGCCACACGCGGACGCCGTGGCGGCTCGAGTCGCGGATCTCGGCCGCGAACTTGCCCCAGGGACGACGACGGACGCCGCGGTACTTAGTCTGGTCGCCGCCGCCGGAGCCTTCACCGTCCATGATCACTGAGCTAGCTAGCTAAGAGCTACTGCTTGATGAAACGTGGAGCTAGCAGTACTGTGATCGATCAAGTGAGGCTGGGTAACCCTAGCTCTAGCTTGATGGAAGGGAAGAGGGGGAAGTGAAGCTCGGTAGTGAGGTTATGGGCGAGGAAGAAGGGTTTAAAAAGGGTGGGAAAGGGATATGTCGTATTTGGGTGTGGGCCCGGCACGTGCCGAATCCAGCGAACCTCAGGAAGCGTAAAGCCCTACGTCCTGCCTACCTAAGCTCAGGTGTATGTGTGTGCATGCATACATGCTTACGTACTGCATATACTTCATTTTTTCTTTACATGGTTTATGTACGTATTATATGAGTGGCCATGCATCAAATTGAATATATTAGTTAGTCTTCATATATAGTTTCGAGAAACTATGGTATGTAGTTTGTTTATAGGTGATTACATCAGGAATTCGGGATACAATAACTTGTGGAGTATACTTGAGATCGAGTTCTCTAGTAGGTTTCCTGCTGCTGCACCAGCTCGCTGTCCCTCTAGTTTCTTCTCTTTTCTTTTGGACATGTGTTTTGGCTTTAAACTCTGTATTTCCGTTGATGAAAGTTAATGGAAAGGGGGTCAGCCCGGTTGGAGTAACTTGCGGAGTATTTTGCTCCACCAAGATGTATCTTGTTATTAAGTGGTCGTCCAAAACTCGGCACTACGCGCTGATTGATGGGTTCGTAGCATAGAAAACAAAAAAATTCCTACGGTGAGAACAAACCAACAAGCCAAGATCTAATCTAGGAGATGCTCGTAACGAGTGGAACATATTTCAAAAGAAACTCACCCTCGAAGACCGTAAGCGTTTCGAGAATAATTCTCGTGGATGATGTAGTCGTTCACTCGCCGATCTCAAGATCGTGAAGATGTGCGCTGCAACGGGCAGTGCCTCCGTACTTGGTCACACGTACAGCTTGATGACGACCTCCGTTCCCTCGATCCAGCGGAGCAGCGGAAGTAGTAGAACCACCAAGGAACTTCAACAGCACGACGGCGTGGTGTGGAGGAGAACTAAACGGCCATGGCTTCGCCAAGCGGATGGCCGAGAGGTGGAGCAGCGGGAGGAGGGAGAGAGGATCAAGTGTGTGCATAAGAGGGGGCTCTACCTCTCCTTATATAGAAGAAGGGGGCAGCCCAAGGGGGTGATGCGGCTCAAGAGCCCCCACCCCTTCATCTTCATGTGAGTGGAGCATCCACTCATACCCACTCACTCTCTTTAAAACTCCACTCAAAAAATCCCAAGGGTTTTTCTTTATTAAATAAAACAATTTCATTTCTTTTTTAATATTTGTTAATTCTATTAACAAACATTAACACTTACCCCTTGGTTCATTTATTAATTCTATTAACAACCATTGTCAACCATTGACAATTAACCCCTTGAACTATTCCAATATTACCCGAAACAATTTCGGTGTTGTCCAAACTTTTTCTATGAAATTCCGTGTCTACCCAAAAGCGTCGACAAACCTTAAGTGTGTCACCCTACGGTTCGTGAATAATGTAGACATGACCGAGACACCTCTCCGATCAATAGTCAACAGCGGGATCTGGAGATCCGTAATGACTCCTACATATTCGACGATGAATCTTGTGATCGTGTGAATCAAAAATGTTATAACCAATTCCTTTTGTCTTGCGATATTTTACTTGTCCGAGATCCGATCATTGGTATCATCTATACCTTGTTCGATCTCGTTCCCGACAAGTACTCTTTACTCGTTCTGTGATATGACATCCTTGTGACCTAGTCACGTGCTTACAAGCGATGTCGATGTGATATCACCGAGAGGGCCCAGAGTATATCTCTCCATCACCTGGATGGACAAATCCCACTTCTTGATCCATGAGGCTCAACTAATACTTCCGGAATACCCAACGCCACCTTTATAGTCACCCTGTTACGGTGTGACGTTTGATGTCATCAAAGCATTCTTCCGGTGTTAGTGATTGACATGATCTCATGGTCTAAGGATTAAGGTTACTTCGTATGCTCAATACAACAATATAACTTAATGACTTGATCGTATTGCTATACTTAAGTTGGATGTGTTCATCATATCATTCTCCTAATGGCGTGATCCCGTTATTAACAACATCCAATGTTCATGATCAGGAAACCTTGATCATCAGTTAATCAACGAGCTAGTTAAACGAGAGGCGTTACTAGGAACTCTAATTTGTTCATTAGTCACACATGTATTAATGTTTCCGATTAATATAATTCTAGCATGAGAAATAAACATTTATCATAAACATGGAATAACATATAACCACTTTATTATTGCCTCTCGGGCATATTCCTTTCACTGATTGCTCAAACTTAGTGTGCTTTGGACATGTGCGTGAAAACATCGACTGCCTCGCACAACAAACCTTTCTCTTTCCTATATATTATCTTTCCTCAAAAAGAATTTAGACTCAATTGAATATTTCAAGTTTATCTATGAGATGCTTTTGTCGCCGTACTCATCTATGATCTCTACTCTATTTCACCATCCATATTATTCCAACACCTCGCTAAATTAAGTTACAAATATTTTGCTAAAATTCCATACATTCCAAGTTCTGCTCGATTGATTGATTGTGTCGATTCATTAATCAGCTAGTACCTCAACTTCTGTGTATCATAATACTTCCTTTTAGGTTGCAAGGGCATGTAAAATGGTAAAGAAGACACGCCTTCTCTTAACAATCCATATCATATATAGAACGCACAATTATAAGTTGTATAATGCATTATCTCTTATTGTCATCTCTAGCGATTAATGAGGATTAATTATATTTTAATAGGAAATTGTATTTTTAATTAAAGCAAATGGTACAATGATGAAATTACTCTTATCTCATTTCGTAAGAGGTTTGTCTCTAGCTAAGGGAAGATAGTCTTCTCTGTTTTCATTCTCCCTCGTTTAACTAGACAAATATCATGCATATCAATACTAAATGAAGAGTGACGATCAACCTATTGCATGCCCTAAGTATAATAGAATGTTGACAGACTGATTGTACGTATGCGACGACGAGTGCTTATGTAAGTAGGGCCAAAAATCAAATCAAATGATGATGCAAATTTTGAAGGCCGAGATGGGATGGAGACAGTCAAGGTAGACGTAGACAGTGAGGTGAGATTAAGGTGAGAGACGTGGCGGTTGCCAAGAGTGATCTGTCTCTATCAGTCCATGCATCTAGGTAATGTTGCGCTGACCATGACCATGAAGCGACGACCTTGTCAATGCCAACCTCTCCATATACACCATATATGGCCTCATAGGTGATGATCTACGCCTTTCCAACCGTCACTTAATTATAAACAAATTTGGTTGGGCCCGGACCTTTCTACTAATCGCAGTTCAACCTTCTTATATATTCCATCCATCAACTAGTTAGCTCTCTACTTTAATGCTTTAAATTCCTCAGCTAAAGCACCAGGGTGCTGACTGTTGCTTCTGTTGTCTCAGTGATAATGGAAATCGTCGCCCCCTTTTGGGGTTTTGCATGAAATAAAAACGCTCATCGAAACAGAATCTGGTCTACTTGAAAAGCGGTTAATTATCGAATTGATTATCAAACCACTGAGAGAGATAGCTAGCTAGCTAGCTAGATTATCCCTCTACCGACCACTGCGCCGCACATTCGCCAAATTAAATCCCACTTTCTTTAGTTCATTCGATCGGACAGTTGAAAGTCAATAAAAAATGGAGATGTCATATGATCTCTCTCTGGGTGCGCCACCGTTCGTACAACGCATCAGGAACATACATATCGCTTGTTGATTTAATTTGGCCATCAGGCACCTTGTTGATTTCGATCTGATCACATGCATGCATGTCTCGTTGACTAGTTCTCAGGTAATTAAGCTAGTTCAAGTCCTCAAACATGACCAACATACGTGGGCGCGAGGTTCAATTCACCTTGCTTCAGCATTTTACAACAGACTACGTACGAAATTTATATTGTTAGATTTGTATTGAAAAACACTTTCTAATTAAGCCAATTATATACCAATTCAATGGAACGGAGGTATTATAAAGTAACTCCATCGATCTTACCATTATATATGTAGATTTGTTCAAGTAAAAATCAGTCAACCTGTAGAAAGTCAAAGATACTAGAAGAATACACAGACCCTAGCTAGCTAGCTAGATTCTTGAGCGGACATACATGCATGTGTGTATTCGCACGCACGTGAGAGCAGCCGTGCCCGCGCTTGCATGCATGCATGTAGTCTGAAGCCACGTACGTAAACGTAATACTAGCTGGAGTTAAGAATTGAGCCGTGCCCGTGCTTATATCGATTCTAATGTGTGCGTTTACCAAACTGGCGGCCGATCGAACCAATGTCAAGGTCACCCGCATCCGCATGTATTGTGTGAGATGAGCATGGGGGCTCTTCTACGGTACGGACATGTCAACAGCAGCCGTCCAAGCCCTCAGATCTAATGGCTGAGGTTGACCAATACTTGTCAACACATCCGGCAGTATTTTTCTACTATAAGGATAAGTGGGTAAAGGAGAAAAACATGTCCCGCAAAACAATTTGTACATACAACATGGTGTTTTCGCAAGTTGTCACTCGACTAGGGTTGGGGCAAATCCATCCACTCGCTCGCCGTCGCCGGCGCATGTCCCCACTGCGCCAGGACGCCGCCGCTAGCCACTACGTCGACTGGACGGAGACCTCGTGAAGTCCACAGGCTGGAGAACTAGAGGATCGCGGACGCGCCCGGCGCGCTCCGGTCTCCGCTGCCACAGCCGGTGAGGAGCAGCATCGGCTCGGCCTTGACGGGCGCGGGCGGCAACATAGTCTCGAACTTCTACGGCAGCAGCCAGGTGCCGGAGGAAAGCAGGGAGGAGGGGAGCGTCGTGCTGCCGTCTGTCACCATGGGTATCTTCCTTGCCTATGTGCTAGGCATGTTCGTTCAGTCAAAGTTGCTGGGTAATACGGAGTACTAGGTAATGCAGCTTAGAGTTTTCAGTTGATTTTTGACAACCGTTTTGTTAGGAAAATTTCCGGCATCCATTACTTTTGGAACCTTGCGGTGTATATTGTTGATACCTGATCTATTCGTCTTACCAGAATTGTTGATAAAACTAAAATCTAAGCAAATCATATCTGTTCTGAAGCCAGTAAGAGTGTAATTGACCATCAGTTTCAGTTCTCTTTATGTTTTATTTGTCTCCAAACTTCTCATACCAAACCAACCAGCTACAAGCCAACACTGCTAATTAAATGGGTTTGATTAATTCCTTATTGACATGTTGATGTAGTGCTGCAATTCTTTTTTCCTTTGACTTTAGCTTCGCACTTGAGTCTATTAGGAGATCAATGATATATTAGTTAAAGTTAGTGGTGTGTATATAGGTACAACGACATGTACATCTAACTGGTTTGTGACTTCTGTTCTCCCATTGGATTGAGTATAAATGAATGAAAACGACATATTCTTGTTTGCCTTTTCTCTTCACTTAGTGCATTAGAAGGGCCTCTGATGGATATTGACACATATATGCACATCCCTAAATTTAAAAATACTTGGCTCCTACTGCTAGCAAGGAACAGAACATGTAATAGTATGAATTAGTGTTTTATGCATGCTTGGTTGTGTAAAGTGCAAAACAAATAAAAGACTAAACTGAACCATGCTTAATAGTCTAAAAAGATGACCCTGATGTACGCATAACCAGTTGTCAGGTAAATGGCTGAACACGATGTGTGTACATTATCAGTAGATACATATGATTTAGGCAGTGAGGATGAGTTGCTCCTGAACATGAATTTTGCAGTAATAAAGACTGAACCGAGTGTAATGAAGTACTACTACTACCCCTGTCCCCAAATATAAGACATCTTCTGAATACTTAGAAAAGGAGGCAACAATTTGCAATGTATTTGCCACGAACCGGCAGTGAGGCACATGTGTTATACAGAAAATTACGAACGGATGTGCTTTCTAGAATGCTATGTGCTTGAAGTGAATACAATATTGTGCAATATTTTTAACACTTTTTCTTGAAATGCACCAACTTTTCTTTGGTATACTATAATACTAATGTATGTAGGGTTGTAATTTGTCAATCCGGGAAGACCTCAACAACTATGCTGAATAGATGGTCAACTATTGCACAACGGCTTCAACCAATAGTATATAAGATGCATTGGCTTTGTCGGTCGACCTTGTGAATGAGAAGGAGCAACAAATTTTACAATTCAAAAATGTACTTGACTCCATATCTATGGAACTTGTTTACAGGGAGAAGGAAATAGCTCATGATATACCCCCCGACAGGAGACTTGCATAAGAGAACTCCAAATGTAGAAAATATTGTACATTTTTATGATTAATGGTAGTGTTGTATTTATCTCGAATAATAGTTCGAATAATATAGAAAAATTATAAAGTATTGGGTTTGCTGTAATTGCATGAGTGAAAAGATAAATAACAAGCATGTTGACTACTTCTCACTCCTAAATAGTTCCTGATGTTCTGTAAGAACACCACAAGCATCAAAGTGAGATACAAATCTGCTCAATGTTAATGAAAACAATCTCATGACGTACTGTGAATTTACACATAAGCAAATAAATTTGATTTCTCTGAATCTGCGATGTTCCATAGTGACAGTGTGTTGTCTCCTGTCGAAGACGGCGCCAAGGAACACATGCAATCTTTCACTTGTGGACGGCAACGCCAATGACGGTCATGTGCGAGACGAGAGTGCTCATGATCTGTCTCCATTAGGGGTGTAAACGGATCGGATCGGATCGGATTTTGCCTTTACCATATCCTATACCATAATTTTTCATCGGATTTGGAGCGGAGCGGATGCGGATATCCATGATGGCGGATTCGGAGGCGGAAACGGAGCGGATTCGGATCGGTAACAAAATTAATCGGATAGATACGTGTACAATTAAATTTTCAAACCATACATACAAAAATAATTGTTTGATAACTTAATAACTAACCAACTTGTAATTTATAGTCTTTACAATAACTATTTAAGTGAGATATTGTTCGACTAACGAACTCGACAACTTACTAGTTTCAAATTATGCTATATTAGACTAGACAATTCGGTAAAAAATCGGATTATTCGGATTCAAACCATCGGATAATCCTATTTAAATTTTGGATAATCCATATTTTATGCTATTTTACATACCATATCCTATACCTGAAGGAGATATGCCCTAGAGGCAAATAAATAAGTAGTATTTATTGTGTTATCTCATGAGTTTATAGTAGGTTTGTGTATTATGCTATAACTGTATTAATCGTAATTATTAATACACGTGTGATACATAGGCAACCAGGTCCCTAGCAAGCCTCTATATGAGCTAGTCCATTGGGCAACAGTTGATCGAGATTCCCGATCAAGGACAATGACATCGGTTGACAATGGGGTCATCTTGTTAGTAGAATAAGGTGATGGACATACGCAAAGTATTGCAATAAGATCGTATTACGATGTTTGTCATTTGCAATAGATAAGAGTATGATAGCTTATTCCTTAGACCGTGAGACCGTACTTATTGTTGCTTCGTAGGAGTGCTTTGAGAGCATCAAACGTTGTGTCTTATATAGCATGACAATAACGGTGTCCATCTTGGGTATTCCGAAAGAGCATCGAGACGTAAGGATCAAGAGCGGGATTTGTTCATTCTTGTAATGGAAAGATACTCTGGGCCCACTCGGTGATATTGCATCTATATAGCTGCGCAACTTGTGACTAGGTCATGGAGATGGTAATATCACAGACGAGTTAATAACCTTCGTCGGTAACGAGATACATCAAAGGCATCGGTGTGTCTACGATCATATCTCGGACAAGCTAGTATCGCAGAGACAAAGGGAATGAATATCATATTTATGGTTCAACGACGATATTCGTGGAATGCACAGGGGTCGTCATATATTTCCAGGTATCCCTGACGATCATTGGTGAGCGGAGTGTCTCGACCATGTCTGGAGTGTTCCCGAACCGTAGCGTAACAAACTTAAGGTCTTAGCGACGCTAGGAGATAGGTTCTGGAATTTATAGGTTTTTATTGGAGAGGGAGAAATGATCCGGAAAGAGTTCCGGTGGTCCGGAAGGAGTTCCGGGGAGGTATGGAATGGTTCCGGGAATGTCCGAAAGTTGTTCGGATGGTTCCGAAATAGTTTTGGAGTCATGAGATATTGAATTATATATAAATATATTAATTATGAATTAATGGGAATTTTATATTAATTTAATATTAATTAAATAAAGGAAAAAGGGGGCTCCCACCTACATGGGCCCTAAGAGGGCCCAAGAAGGGGGAGCCGCACCCCACAAGGGGGGTGGGCCCCATGGGAGGTTCGGCCGGCCCATGGTGGGGTGCACCACCCCCCTCTCCTCCTTTAGTCCCACATGGGGGAGCCAAGGGGTTTGCACACCCCCTTCCCCCTTTATATAGCAAGGCATATTAATTGATTTAATTCATAGGAAAATCCAATTAATTCCCGATTTCTCTCTCGATCTCGTGGTTCCCAAGTCGGAGCCGCGCCTAGCTGAGGAAGGGGGTCTCTCTCCACCTAAGCCATACCGCAGAGCGCCGTTGCTCTGCGGGATTCCAGATAAGTTCTACTCCTGCGATTTCAGCTGGATCTGAATGACCGGGAGTTGTCGCTAAGCTCCGTATGTTTGCGAGTGCTCGGAGGCTACTCTATTGAGGAGCTTGGGCGACGTCGTCTCGCCCCCTGCAGCCGCCGCGCCTCCTCCCTCTGCTGCCGGCGCACCAGCCCTGGTGCAGGCGCTCTGCTTTCTTCCGCCCGACGCCCGTCGACGCAGATCATCATCGACACCCCGGCGTCATCGACTCCGACATCGCGGCAAGTTCTCCGCGACCTCGAGGTCGGCTACGTACGACTTCATCGTCAACGCTTGTGCGGGAGCGTAATCCCTGCTATCGGTCTACATGGAGGTAATGTAACCCGTTCCGTCACCGTTATCGCATGTACTAGATAGATAGATCCTGGCTAGTTAGGGTTTCGATCGCTAGAAAATTATTGTTTTCTGCACCGTAACCCCTTCAATACCATATCCGGGTGTCAACTTCGGAATCGGATATCCTTATCCGGCGGATTCCTAAAAACCGGATATGGATAGTTGAAAACGGTTTCGGAATCGGATATGGTGCGGAAATTATCCTATCCGTTTACACCCCTAGTCTCCATTCAACGATGGCACCAAGAAACGGCAGCCGCGCGTGCAGGAGTGATACTCTGTATGCTTCTTTCTTACCGACCAGAGTCCAGAGCTCTGGTATGTCTATATTTTTCTCTTTGCGCTGCGGTTGAATAGACCATACCCCCCCTATAATATTAAGTTATCTAAACCAGCCCAAACAATACTGGTAGCTGAAAGGACAAGTAAATTGTACTGTAAAAAGACCCGAGCATGGAAGGAAGGAAGGAAGGAAGGAACGAAGGCGGTAGGGAGGAGCTAGCTCCGAGGACCCTATATATAGGCATTATTATTAGGAGGAAAACAAACAACACTCACTCAAACATACTTTTTCCGACGAAGAAGACTCTGTATATATATATATGACGACATCTAACCTAATCTAGTGGTGATGGGAGATAAAACTGAAGAATCGCCATTACCATCTGAGACATGTTCCATGAAATTTCCCCTTTCTGTGGTCTTTTTATTTCTGTTACATATCCTTCCCTGGACATTAAAATGCTTGCCACTCTTTGTCTTTCGTTAAAAGGAATATTTTAACAACTCCTATTGTTTTAGAATAACAACTCCATTTCTTAGGGTATAGTGATTTGATCGAATATCAGCTGGTCAATTTAGTTCATAAATCATTCTTGGATACTAGGATGGGTCAAGCACTGCGAATATGTGCCCTCTGCACATTGGTACACGAGTTAATTTGACTACCTCGTCCTGGTTGCTTTCCTTTTAATCACAAGAGAGTGTGAGCGGAAATAGTCGCTAAACACAAATCTCCTGCTGAAACGTGCTTGATCTTAAAGGGTTCTGAATAAATACCTCATCTCATTTGTATCCTCGGATGTATACAAAACCATGATATATCTATTGTCAAAGCCGATACAGGACAAGGAGGTCAAAACATCAACATGCAAAGTACAACTACTCGAAATTAGAGAGAAGCTTCCTTGCTGATGAAACTGAAGTATAAAAGAAGAAGGAACATTATTATCTTGCCTGGAATTAGAGATCAAAACATTAAGACTGCATATGAGATCTTGGATGGATATGAAAACTGAAGAAAATGAGGGACTACAAGATGATGGTATGTCTACTAGGGAAGGAAGGACCCTTGGTGTCATTACATCCATAACTCATTCACAGCAACTACAACATGATTACCACCAACTTGTCCCATATCTTCTCCAGAGTTATACATTAGTAACTTTGGAGGATCCAGAATTATACACACTAAAAGAGCTCCTCAATTCCAGGCCAAAAAAATGCTACTACTACAACAAGATGGTTAGAGGCTACACAAACAAAAAACCAATCCGTTATTCAGCGTGCACACACACATGCATACAGAAGCCCTGCTTATCCATTATTACATCAACATATGAACAGCTATAATACACCTAACTACCTATCAGCTGGAGCCACCGGAACAGTCTCCGAGCCCTTGGGCTTCGTCACCTCCGCTTCAGCGAGAGATGGACAGCTGCGTGGGCGCGAATGGAATGAGTCACTCACAGTACGCCTCACCTTCCTCGCCGTCGTATTCCTCCTGGCGGAGGAAGGAGAACGCGTTGCCTCGGGAAGGTGCGTGTCGATCTTCGACAGGCTCCGCAGCGTCTCCAGCCGTTTTCTCGGCGTGCCATTGCTTAAGCCCGTGTGCACCATGCCGTCATCGCTCAGGTAACCGTTCTCCAGGCAGTCCCCCATGGCCAGGTCGTCGTATTCCTCGTCAGATCTGTTGCAATCCTCGTCGACAGAACCTTCCATCTGCTAACCATATAATGAACACATATGGTTAACAATCGATTCCCACACTTTGACAATCATTTTCTCCAATTAAGAGAAACAGTTTTTAACCATGCATAGACTGCCATGGAGTTCACAAAGTACAGAGCATAAAGAGGGAAGAACTACCTTTCAGCTAGTTGCACAAGATCACCTTCAGATAATTCACTATTCATTAGTTTGGTTACATTTACTCTTTAGGACATCAATCTCCAAAAGAAATCCAAAAGCAGAATGCAGTCGAATAACCCGATCTAAACACTTCACTATTTTCAGTGGTGGACATCTGGTGTTCATATCTAAGCATTTTGCAACTCATTGCAGGCTTACATCAAATCTAAAAATTAAGCTAATGAATAGACTGCCCAGTCTCACCTCATCATGGTTCTCCCCATGATCTTCTTCACTTAGGTCCTCATCACTTCCTGAATTTGGTGGCACGTCAGCTTCTTCTTCATCATCGTCATCACTGCCAGATGCAACTGATGACTCTTTAATCTAGCCTCGACAAAACAAAACAAAACAAAACAAAAATCAGAAATTAAGACACCAATTTCGCGGTACAACAATAAATCAGCTGATGACTTTATTTTCGATCTAACAAATTAGATGACGTTATCTATCTCTACCAACACAACAGTTGTAGCAAAATCAGAGAAGTTTGTGCTACCAGGAACAAAGTAAAATTGCATACCTCTTTACAATGTCCATCCAACTTCCTAGGGGAACCGGATGAAGATGCGACATGGCTGCTACTGCCTTCGTTACCATGGGTCCATGAGTCGTCGGCACTCCCCGCTTGACTTGTGCAGCCTGTGTCTGTAGGCCAGGCGCTTATTCCAAAGGAGCCAAACTGGAGATTGACCGACTCCGTCCTTCCAATATTTAGAGGTCCATATATCGGGTTTCCTAGAGATCTCTGGTTGCCATCTTCAGAACTGCTCTTCCCATCTCCATCATCGGATTCAACCGGCCAAGCCTTGGAAACAGATCCATCCACATTGATTATGGCCATGAGCTTTCTCGAGGATCCTAGGCGTTGGATTAATTTGAACATCCCCTTGGAACTCATGGAGTTAGCAACAGTCTGATTTTTGTACTCGTCGTTTACAGCAGCTACAGTATTTGTATCAGGGTCATACAGCTGATCTCCAGCAGCTCGCCTGCGGAGGGAGCTAAAAACGGTGGCATGGATGGAAGCCACACTACGGTCAACATTAGTGTTGTTTACCTTGGGAACTAGGTATTTTTCAGCTCGGCTACAGAGGTACTCTTGGATGGTTCTGATATTGTTGATGTATTTGACATACTTGTTTTTTGTTGGGTCAAGTGTCATGTACTTTGCACGTACAGCAAACCTCTCCGTGTGCTTTCCCTCACTGGATATGTATATCATGAAAGGAATTATGGATGGATGTTTCTTCATTAACCCCATCTGAAATAATAGTACATATTCATCATAAATGAGAACACCTCAAGGGCAACACCATAATACTGGGAAAAATGATTATGTTTTAAAGAAAGTACCACAAAGTTAAGGCTCAGGTGAACACCCTCGACAACAACGGATTCTTTGCGATCTTCCCACGCGGTAATCAGTCGATCCAAACTATCAATGACCATCTCGCTCTGTGCTTTATAACCTTCTATAGCCATTTGTTTCTTCCCGATTGGTTTTCCATCAATTTTGTCGCTATGAACCCCACTTCCCTCAGAATCCATACCCGAGTTGCTTGACATGCCAGAGCGTTTTTTCAATTTTCGCCTAGCTTTCGCTTCAGAAACTGCTACAGGATCAAGGCATTCGCCTGCATGATAGGTCGATGCCCAAAGAAGAGGGTTTTCTTTCTCGTCAGCAAAGCTCCGCATCATGTGGCGTATAGAATCTGTGGAAACTACGGTCGTGATCCCTAGTCTGCTCCCCTGTTGAAACATCAGAATGCTTATAATCTTAAAATCAGAAAGAAAATAGATTAAATTGGTTGCACAAGGCGTGCTCTGATTCTGAAACAGTTTGGATTCTCTGCTTGTAGGTCAAATGTTTAACATAGCAGGTAAGTAAGAAGGATTTTAATCGTTAATGATCTAAATACTACAATTTCTCATATAAATCTTGAAAGCAAAGAAAGGTAACACTGGGTACTGGGGTGCACAAGGAATGCTCTGGTTCTGAAGAAATAGTCTACTGTCTCTGTTTGTAATCAAATGTCCAATGTCCCATCTAAATAAAACTAGGGTCTCTTGATGGCATTAACAGGCTGCCTAAATGTTATTGATTAGCTCTGACAGTATCTAATCACACAAGCTGGTGTAAGAAACATTTCAGGAGTACATATGGTAATAATACAAAAACAAAAAAGGGGGTGATGTATACCAGCAAAGTGGAAAGAGTAGACTTGCCGCAACCACTAGTTCCGCAGAGGAGAACTGTGACGGACTCCTTTCTTTCTCGGATCCTACGGTGAGATACAAGAATATCAATGGCGCAGAGAAGGGCATTAAATCTACACCTTTGAAGGTTGTTTCCCCTGACATGCATGTGTGGGGAATGCACAGGCAGTAGAATGTTTGAAATGGTAGACATATGATTTACAGAGGTTGCATTGTTCACAAGGAAAATTCAGTTACTGATTTTAGCTCCGATAGATTACAGCAACCATTTTACCACTTGCTACTTGCTAATATAAGTGATATACATTATAGATATATCGTGTTCCCTCGTGGCACCCAAATTTAAGCATGGTATAAAAACGTACTAAGAAATTGGGAGATCTTAACAGTAACAAGTTAGTCGGCCCGACGGTGATGTGATGTGATGTGCAGTCCATCGCCTGCAGTTGATTAATTTTAACAGACATGTAGTGTGCTCTGTATGTGTCGTAAATGGACATCTTTCCTTTGTAAACCATGTTAAGGAACCATAGGATGACCAGGCATGTGACCAGGTGGGTGTATTGTGTTCTGACTGAAAGACACATTTACTTTGTGAAGCATGTTAACAGACTACAGCACAGACACGTGATGTGCTCTGTAAGTGTCCCAAATGGACATCTTTACTCTGTAAACCATGTTAAGGAAGCAGAGGATGATCAGGTAGGTGTACATGTACTGTACTTTGAGATACATGTAGTTTGTGAAGCATGTTAACAAACTAGGGGATCATGATTCACCAGATTGGCGATCGCTATTCAGTAAGACATAACAGCAAAAAACAAAGAACGTGTCTTGACCTGCAGGCGAGGCTGAGGTCGTTCCTCTGGTTGGGCGACAGGTACTTGTAGAGGGCGAGGGCCTGGCAGACGAGCTGGAGGAAGAGGCCCCTGGGGACCAGGACGGTGGTGCGGCGCTTGTAGAGCTCGAACTGGAACTGGCGCGGGCTGGTGGCGGCGTCCGGGAGCTCGTACCGCTGCACGCCGCCCGCGCCTCCGCCGGACATGGCCATGAGCATGTCCATCTCCGACGTGTCTTTGCCCCGAATCACATCGAACACCCTCCGGCTGATCTGCAATCGAAACGGGAATGATACGGGATCGAATCGAACAGTAAAGCGGGGAGGGGGAGGGATTGGGGAAGAGATGGAGAGACCTCGAAGGCGTGGCGCGGCTTGCATCCCATGAGCTGGAGGGTGCTGTGGAGGAGGGATCGGGTGTAGCGGAAGGAGGAGCCATTGTTGTCGTCTTCCACCACCACAATGTAGAGAAGCTTCGCGTGGCCGGCCATGGCGCCCGCCCGCTCGGCGTCGCTCGCGGCGGCGTGTGGGGAAGAGGGGCAGAAGAAAAGGCTCGATCTTTGGTCGTCTCCTCGCCTGGTCGGTGGTTCCTTCCTTCGTTCGGGACACGACGACGCCACAGGGCACGCACGCGGTGTACGAATTGGCTATAAAATTTTCCCAATGGGCTGCCAACGTGAGAATCCCGCTTAACTTTCTGCCTGCCATACTATTGGCTTTACTTTCTACTAATGCTGTGCTTGGATGCACTGAATTGAGCTTCGAATTGAATTGGCAATGGAATACCAAATCAACCAATTCAATTCAATGAAATGCCATATTTGTTGTTTAGATGCGCATGGTTTTCGTTTGCAGAATCAAAACAGCAATGGAATTCCAAAACCTGTTTGAATGCACATCGTGTGGAATTGAAGTATCGGGAGGCAGCAGTGTCGCCTTCGTCGATGGCGTCGACCAGGGCGGACGGGGACGGCGCGACCCAGGGCGGACAGGGACGACGCGACCTAGGGCGGAGGTGGCCCATGACGGCGCGACCCAGGACGGATGGGGACGGCGCGGCGGCGGGCCTAGACGGCGGCCGGCCAAATCAAGGGCGGACGGGGACGACGCGGCGGCGGGCCTAGACGACGGCGGCCGGGGACGGTGCAGCGGCGGGACTAGACGACGGCGGCCAGCCAAATCGAGGGTGGACTGGGACGAGCAAGGGCGAGGCGGCGCTGGAGAGGGTCGGCCAGGGGCGTGGCGGCCGACGGCGGCGATGGAGAGGGTCGGGCAAGGGCGAGGCGGGGCGTTTCTCTCCAATCCAGAGACAATACAGAGGTCTAACCCTCTGAATTGGTAGATAGGTAAGTTAGCCGCGTGGGGGGTGCCCTCGGAATTGGTTTGAAGATTCCAGGATCCAATACCGAGCGCAACCAAACAACGGAATTCAGCTATTTGGACCTCAATTCCAATTCTGAGCCTCAATTCAGTGCAACCAAACAGAGCATACTAATAAAATTCATAAAGCGCAAGCAAGCAACTTGGAAAGAATAATCTTCTCACTCCCATTAAAAGCTGAGGCATCTTTTAAGACACTAGAACATTCATTCATTACTCAAGACACAACCAAAACCTAAGGTAATGTTTGGAATACAGGAAGTAAAAACGTGGAAAACAAAATGGAGATGTCATGTTTCCCGAATTTCTATAGAAATTAAAACCAAATGAATTTCTTATAAATGTTGTTTTTAGGTGTCAGGCATGGAAAATACGGGTACTGTAGACATAGTAAGGCCCCATTTTGAACACATGATAGGAAAAACGCATGAAGGAAAAATACAAGAATTGAGATGAAGGATTTAAAAAAACACATAAATTATATAAAGTAGCTATTTGGATCGCAAGATAGGAAATGCATACGAATTGTGATCATAATCAAACTGTGAATCAACAGAAGCCAACCTGCTCAAATATGTTACACATTGATGATGCTCAGTTAAATATACTTATAAAATCGATTAATGGTCTCTTTAAAATTAAGCGTAGTACTTCGATCAACCAGATTATTTTTTGAGGAATTACATCAATTATTGGACCATGCAAGAAAATTGTGCGAATTTCTTGCGCAAATATAGCCACACCAAATTACCTAATAAAATATGTTAATCTGACCCAAAAGAATTAGAAACTAGAGTAGTTAGTCATGGACACATATCGCACTGAAGTACTTGGCCAAATCTGCTGCCTAGATGCTTTGAGACAGGGGCAGGCAAGCCTTTCGATAGTGTTTTTCAACAAGTGGGACACCTAATCAGAGAAAAACGCATCGTGGAAGGGGCTTAAAGATCCACTTCACCGTAGCAGTTTTTCATTGGATTTGATTGGATGTTTTTTCCTATGAAACGTGAAGCACATGAACGAATCCTACGGAAACCCATTTCCTATTCCTACATTCCAAATGGCTCACAGGAACAAATTCCTCTAAAATTCTTGTTGAATTCCCATGTTCTAAACAGACCCTAAGATTAAAACATGAGGTGAGACCTCATGTTTGTTTTCCTCCAAAAATTCCTATGAAATAGCCTTCTATTCGTTTGTTCTAAACAGCACCATAGGAAATTTTCATTTAAGAGTCCTATTCTTTAAAATTCCGACGAGGTTCCTTGTTCCAAATGGGGCCTTATTTTGCCTTCTTACCAATCCTTTAAGTAGTTTGAAGCCTCGTGGTACCATGGTTTGAATGAATATATTTTTTTACAGGGGAGGGACCTAGAAATTCTCTGATGCAAAGAAATAAAGAAGAAAGGTTCCATCCCCTTTGAACAGCACCACAAAGACTGGCTAATATTCGTCATACATAATAGGATGCTTTCTCCTATTGGTGTGTTGTTCTACGACTTGTTGGACAATAGACAAATCATCATGAAACTGATATGAAAGCATTATTTTCCAACAGACAAAAAATGGTATATCTCAACTAAACACATATATCAGCAAGATTGTGTTGAAACAATAAATCATTTTGCACTCCATAAGACAAATTCTAGTTCAAAAACTGTTTCTTTAGTAAAAAAAAAATTGTCATTTTTACTGTAGACGAAGTCGAGTGGACATTGGACAGCACTGGGCAATGGGCAGTACCATTACCATCATCGTGGATCGATTCCATTCTTATCTTCTTGTGTTCGTGCCTCCACTTGTGATTCCTCTGCTGCTGCCGCCTAATTTCCTTCTTTCCTCGTCCGATCGTACAGTTCCCACTGATCGATGTGCAAGTCCAGCTCGGACGCACTGGCATCCACCCCTGCATCTCGCCGCCGTTCCCCTTCCTCCGCCGCCTCCACCTCCTTCGCCACGGCCTCCACCTCCTCAGGCCCCCGGCACACCGCCGCCACCACCTCCTCGACCTCCTCCACCTCCAGCCGCTCCAGCCTGGCCGCCGCCCGCGCCTCCCTGCCGACCCCGCCGCTCCTCTACCCGTTCCACGAGCTCGCCGCCGCCACCAACAACTTCCTCGCCAAGCGCTCCCCCTCCGCCACCTACTGGCGCTGCTCCCTCCGCGGACGCGACGCCGCGCTCTACCAGCTCCGCGCGCTCCCGGGCCTCACCCCGCGCGACGCCGCCGCCGCGCTCGCACGCACCGCCCGCTACCACCACGCCAGCCTCGCGCCGCTGCTCGGCGCCTGCCTCGCGGGGCCCCACGCGTACCTCGCATACAGCCTCCCCGCCGGCGCCGCCACGCTCGCCGCCTGCCTCCAACTCCAGTCGCAGCCCTCCTCCCGCGCCGGCGGCAGCAACAGAGACAATAAAGGCGGCGGCTTTGTCGTCAGCCTCGGCGCGTGGCTCCCCCGCGTCCAGGTCGCCGTGGACGTCGCGCAGGGGCTCGAGTACGTGCACACCCAGGCCGGCGCCGCCCACGGCCGCGTGTCCCCCTCCGCCGTCCTCCTCGTCCCCGACCAGCCCCAGGGCCTGCGCGCGACACTCACCCACTTCGGCGCCGACCAGTTCGCCCAGCCCGACGACGACACCGCCGCCGCCGACAGACCTGACGACGTGCGCGCGTTCGGGGTGCTGCTGCTGCAGCTGCTCTCTGGCCAACCAGAAGCATCCAGGCACAGGTTCGACAGGGCCACCAAGGAGTTCGCGAGCGTGTCGGTGGCGGACACGGCGGCGGAGGCGGTCCGGACGGGCCGGGTCAGGACCTGGCTCGACAGGAGGCTCGGGGACTCGTTCCCTGTTGCCGCCGCCGAGAAACTCGTGGAGGTCGCTCTCCGGTGCGCGTCGCCGCCGGGGCAGACGCCGGAGATGTCGTGGGTCGCCGGCAAGGTGTCCAAGGTGTACGTGGAGTCCCGCGCGTGGGAGCGGCAGATGCAGCGCTCCGATGGCTTCTCCTCCTCCTCCGTCTCCCTCGCGCCGCGCTAGGCGCTAGCTCAAGGCCTGGACATAATTTTGTTTTGTTTCATTGATGAATTCTCGCGGAATGTGATCGAATCGGATAGAATTTGAAGAAGAAAATAACTCAAACACACAGACTCTGTCACAACTACAATGCATGTGAATGAATCGCCAAACTCTCTTGGACTAGATGTGAATTTCTTTACAAAACTGATTCAATCACACAAAAACGAGAACATCTGATTTTGTCCCTTCTACCCGTTCTACACGTCCGGGCTTTATCTGTGCCTCTCTTTTGCATGCAGTACAAGTGTTTTACCCACCCAAGAACAAATGCACCATGTCCACGCCCCGTGAAATACAATCTAAACTAACCAAATTACATTTCGTAAATTTGAAATATGGTGACAGAGTATACCTCAAATTACAGCCATATTTGCTCAAAACTGTCTAGTGAATTACAGGCTTCCTAAGTTAGCAATGAAATATTTTGGTCGCTTCACTATCCTGGACAACATTGGCCGACCATGGAATTTGCTGATTCTCAGCTGTCTGATTTCGTTTTCGTGCACAGTCACTTTTCTGGCCGTTCGTTCATTCCTTACGATTCGTATTGTCTCGCTCGCGAGCGTCTCGATCGCTGGTAAGCGGGCTGGATGAAGCCCGTTGGGGGGGGGGGGGGTTTAGTTGCCCGTTAATGTCTCTGTCTCTGCAGCTACGCTTCACAGGAGGAAGCGGGCAAAACAGAGGAGCTCCTCCCTACTCCCGCTGCGGGTCCATGGCGACAATTAGAGGAGGGGCTGGAGGAGTGGAGGGCAGCGACGACCTCGAGGGCGGACCAGGTAGCTCCCTTCCTCATTCGCTCAGTTCATCACCTCCTGCGCCCGTCGCGCGCCTTTTCTCTCTCTATTAGGAGTTGCAGTAGATTTTTGTCGGTGTGCTGCCGTGAGGTGTGACGGATATGGAGGTCGTTGTAGATGTTAGTCGCCGGCGACATACTGGTTGCGAGGGAGCTCCGTTTTTCATCTCCGTTTGTGTCTAGTTTAGGATGTTTTTGTTCGATGTGTCGATGTAACGTAGGGCGTAGGCGTTTGACCAGATCTCGTCGCCATCGCTGTGTTTGGTTCTGAATCGTGCAGTCCCTTGTCGGTAGGCGACCATGTTTTGCCCCTTGCTGGTAGGCGAGCAGCGTTTTGGGTCTAGGTTGGGGATGATTCGTGCTCTGGGTCTGGCAGGCCAGGGGGTGTCGTTTTAGGCAACACCGTTTGTGTAGTTTTTTGGTGTGTTGTTTAATTGTGCTTCAATTCTCGTTTTATGGTGTGGTGTTGTTCAGTGCAGGGTATACAAACTCCACCCACAAGGATTTTTTTGTTTTGAGTTTTTGTGACGATTTTTGGATCGGCATATAGAACTGGATTGTGTGGAGACATACGTGTATTTTCAGAATACTTTTTGCAGCAGATTCATGTTTGTGTGAGAATCAGCTACCTAACGTTGTGGAGGGCACTCTATATATGTTGAATATGTGGAAGACCATATGGTTATAGTGATGGGCAATGTTTCTCCATTGATTGTGATGTTAGTTTTGTTTCTCGCTTGCTGAATTATTCTTTTTCATCATTTATCTTGTGTAGTTATGCTCTATGTTATTTTTTCAGGTGAAAGACTCGGATAGAAGTTGTAGGTACAAGGCGTTAGATGATGCACTGTTTGGTTTCTTTCAGGAAACATGTTTTTGTCATGTTGTTCATCATGTTTTTTTCTCTTTGCCATGCATTATATAGTTTTTTATGCATTTTTCTTATTTGTTGCTTTTGTTTTGTAGGCTGTGGGTAGTTTGAAGAGGAATTTCAGTGATTATTGCCAAGATACGCTTGGAACTGTCGTGGTTAGATTGATTTTTTTCATTCATTAATCAAGCAACTATAATCAACAGGGATGATCAACAAAAGAAGAGTTGTCTGCCTACCTTTTTCAAGTAATTCTTATTCTACTTTTGTTGATCTTTTATATCTGTGTCGGTCAATTTTGTAGCTTCTCCTCATTTTTCATCTTAGTACAGGATTTTGGGAGTTGTGATGCTCGGATGAAAACCAGCATCCCTCTCAGGTTGTCTTCTTTGTCGACTGATTTCAAGATGAGTGTGCAGTCTAAGTTTGTGAAGTCACTTCCAGCTGATGTATGATTTTTCTTATTGTTTTAGCTTGAGCTTTTCGTGGCCATATTTTTTATATTTGTTTTGCTGAATATTTTTAGTGTCCCCATGTTTTTCTTTCTCAGGTCATAGATGGCATTATGAGCATCACTGATAAGTTTGCTTTGAACAACCCCATATCTAATAAACCAAAGTTGGATATATTAGTCTCTCTCTGTCTCTTCTTCTCTGCTTATATTCATGCGTCTCTCTCTCTCTTTATCTCTCTATATTCTTGTCTCTCTGTCTCTCTCTGTTTAGTTTCATATGTATCTCTCTCTATTTGTTTAGATTCATGCGTCTCTCTCTATTTCTGTATCTATCTCTCTATCTATCTGTCGCTCATGTTCTTTCTATCCTTCGGTATCTGTCTTTATTTCTAGAAATATATCTATGTTTCTGCATCTATATCTATCTATCTTTCTGCATCTCTCTCTCTCCCTCTCTCATTTTTAGGTATCTATCTCTATATATCTTCATCTCTCTCTCAGTATCTCCTCATTCTCTTTCTCTCTATCTCATTTGCATGTATATATCTTTATCTCTCTCATTTCTTCTTCAGTCTCAGTCTCAGTCTCTATCTCTCATTTCTTCTTCATTCTCTTTTTCATGTATATATATTTTTCTACATCTCTCTATCTCTCTCATTTGCATGTATATATCTTTATCTCTCTCATTTCTTCTTCAGTCTCTGAATCTAGATAGATCTCTTCAGTCTTTGTCTCTATCTCTCTGTTAATTTGTCTCTTTGTCTCTCTATATATTATTTAGTGTATATCTGTTGATATTTAGTCCCTCTCTCTATTTGTGTCGAAATAAGAACAGTAAATAAGAAGTTTGAACTATGTTGTTGTAAATAAGAACCTGTAAATAAAAGTTGACCTTTGTTATTGTTGTGCTGCATTTTGTGCTCTGTTCATAATTATCTGCATCTAATTCTTGAATCTATTTAGTTAGTTTATTCTAGTATCACTGTAATTTTTAGTGTGTTAGTTGTTTTTTGCACTGTCAGATTAGTCCACTATGGGTCTTGTATGATAATATGATATCCATCTGTACTAACAACCCAAGGGGGACTCTCCTTGGGCCTTAAGTCCGCTATACATCTTTCGGGCCGAAATATCGTTCACTATCTCTCTATCTCTTTAGAAGTTAAGAAATTAGTTTCCACACTATGTTTCTGATGTGTGAGAGAACCATGTAGGTAAGAAGTATAACTACATTTGGCATATGTACTTTTGGTCATTACTATCATGTACATTGTTAATGCTTGTCCATCTAGTAGCTATGTCTCAAGTGTATCTGTGTATTCCATGTTTTCGGTCCATTTTTCTGTTGACTCTTTAAAAAAAAATGTGTTTGTGGATGGCCCAGATGGTCCTTGCCAAAACAAGAGGAGGCGGTCTTCTTTTATATCTATCTTGGAAAAAGCTTTCTTCAATCAATGTTACATTCTTTTTGAGTTTCCTTATTCAAAATTTTGTGGGTATGATTTTCGTCACCACAACAATATAAGGATCTTTGGTACTAGTCAAGTTTTCATCTCTTTTTTGTTAATCTCGTCCCTTGTTTCATGAAAGTCGTGCTTGTTAAGTCACCTGAGCGTGAAGAGTATGTTTTTCAGCTGAAAAGTGATCACATCAAGACTCAGATTTTTGGACCTGGTTATATGAAGCTTTTGAAGGGCTACGACATGAAGAGAGGCGACACGTTCAGGATTGAGCTTGATCATCTATCATTTGTCAATAGGATGTAATGCCAAGACATGCCCATGTGGTAATCGTATTATGAAATGAAGAATTATATCTATCTTTGTTGCGAATTCTCTATAATACGAGAGCTATGAAGTTAGATTTTACCTATGTCTTACTATATGTGTTTGTCTGCAACATTTCATTTTCTCTACGGCATGTTTTTCCTCAGATTTTTCGTGTGCATACTGCATCTACTATCTGGGTTGAGCTAATCATGCAAAAGTTTTTCTGAGGGGAGGGGGAAAGAGCACTGAAGCATGAAGGATCCTTGAAGTATCATCTCAGTTCGTACTGACAAGGATTTTTACCTGAAGAACGAATGTTTGGTATCTGTCCAGGTTAGCATCCACACCGTCAGATCTCTTGTTCCCGTCTTCAGGATCATTTATTTCCCGTCGTGTCACACGGCAGCAAGTGGTGCCACACGGTAGGAGGCCAATTGCAGAGAGAGGCCTAGTTTGTTTTCAGTTCCTTCTGTGTTTTTTTCGGGTATGGGTTGGGCTACAACTCAAAAACAAACCCGTTAAGGCGGCAACTAACTGGGCCGCTCAAACTGGACGAGTTAACATAGATGTGGGCCGAAGGAATTGAACTGAACGAGCAAACACGCGCGCAGAACTGAGACAAGACGACGTGGCAGCATTTGATTCGTCCAAAAAATCTGTCTGTGCACGAATTTAAAATCAGCTAGCTGACAGTTAGACAATCCCACTTGGACCATTGTCCCGCGTCATTCACACTCGGGTGTTCAGTTCCCTCCAAGCTCCACCATTGTCTCTGGATCAGCTCGCAGTGGAACCTCAAACCATGCCTTGTCAAGCGAGGGAACCTCAGTCAAATAATATAGCCCTCTGCCGAATCGTATTGTCAATTTTATTTGTAACAAAATCTTGCTGCCTCAATCCCATCAGCCCGCGAGGATGCTCCACAATGGTTTTGAGGTTTCTATACCTACCTTTCTGCCGTGACGAACTAGGTTGGTACACCATCTTTGCGTTGGGTGAACCATTCGTTATGAATAAGCACACCATCTGGCATCTGCGCGAGAGGTTAACCACTCAAGTACCCAAAACCTCATGCAACTGAACAAATTTGCATGATTTGCATCTGGACAAAAGCTTCACTGTTTAAAATCTGACAAGATTCTGATTTGGAGTGTTGCCATTTGAAGAACTCCAATCAATTTGGAAAAAAAGGAAAATTAAGTATGTACTAGCGATCCACGCTGAGGCAGATTAACAGATTCATCAACGCAGGGTTCCTACTTTTGGCAAACAAAAGTTGGCAGCTACAAACATGTTTCATCTCATTCACCTCCGGCTACTGCTGCTGTAGTAATGCCTGTCATGCCAGTCCCTTTCCCTTTCTCTTTCCCTGTCTCTCGAATGGCGCTCTGAGCTCGAGCTGTGCTGCCTGCTCGAGTACCCGTGTGGGGTCCAGGTAGCCTCCTCGCCAGGCGGTGGCGGCGGTGGATTCTCATAGTACCCCGAGGACGAGCTCCTCCGTCCAGATCTGTCCGAGTGAGACCTCACAAGACCCGGGGTCGGCAGTACACCGTGGTCGTAGGGATGGTGCCTCGACGACGAGTAGTGCTCTGCGCCGGGAGGGCCTCCTCCTCTGTCCCTCGAGTCCGATGATAAGTGGTGGTGGTGACGGACTGACTGGGGCGGTGGGGTGCTGCCCCACAGCCAGGGGTCACCATTCTCTGGAACAGGCGCATTTATCCCCGGAAAATCCACCATCATCTTCTTGCGAGGCGGAGAAGGTGGTGAGCCTTGCTCTGGGAGCTCTCCCTCCTCGTGCTCTGCCTTCTCCTCCCTGTCTCCCCCGAATATGGTGATACCAGAAGGTTTATCTTCGTCTTCCACCTCATCTAGCAAATCAGTCACACAGAGAGCAACAAGACTCAGAAACATAAGTGGCACCAAAAAGCTGACACACTAGATGCTCGATGATGAAATGTCTAAACATGCATTTAAAAGTTATCCTTTCTCTAACAAATCATTATCAGTGAGAGACCAACAAGACTCTGAAAACAAAGCAGCGCGTAAAGCAAGTTACTATATAAAATCATAGTGGCAATTCATCAGTATGCACTGTTCAACTTTGCCAATAAGAATGCGACAGCAACAAGACTCTGAAAACTATAAAGCTAAGTTCCTAGATTCAAACGAACAATTCAACTTTAAGTCTTTAAACAGCTGATGTGCAATCCTCACGGACATGATGAATTGTTTTATTGTTCACTGCCTGGCCTCCAAAGAGGTAAGAAAATATTCAGGATGCATGTATTAGCCAAAGAAGTGTGGAAACTGAAGGGCTCTACTTACCTAGGTAACCTGGTGGATAACCCAATTCGCGCATTCTGTGCAGCCAAGGAGGCGGATCATTTTCCTGCATGGATTGTCATACTCTCAGGAAAAACCTTTGGGAAGTTAACATAATTCTGGCAGTGTTTGTTTCTAAGCAGCACGATAATCTTCGGCTGGTCCAGCAAAAAAACTGTGTCACAGAAAGTAACTAAACCCTCCATCATTGTTCTAACTATTGTACCAATGATACGAAAATTCAAAAGAAAATGAATATTAATAGACGCTGTTCAAGCTCTGATGGCTAATGTATTTAATGTTATCAAACCATATTTTTCAACTCATGCACGTATTTAGAGTACCATTTCATTTAACTCACAGGTAAAAGTCAAACATAGGCCATTCAAGCTAACAATTTATGTGTAGACTGACATATGCTATAGAAAAGGAAAAAAAAACAAGCTTTAGTTGCAAACGAAAATGCATCCCTTACCCTGAGCCCCAAGCATTCTCTAGTCTCAGATCCCAGGACTCCTGCTTTCAGATCATCAAATTTTCCTGGAGTTTTCTGGTAGTACCGATTTTGTCCACGGTTAGCATTAGATAGGTTCCTTTTTGAGTTGTGCTGCTTGCGGGCGTTGCTAATTGCAACATGGTCACGAGGCTTTGGGCAGTCCTTCAGAGCATGACTATACGAACCACAGTTGAAACAGCGAGAATCATCCTTATCTTGCTTGCTGCCAAAGAAACAAGAAAGTCATGTTGCAGATCCACGTAAAGGTAGAATACTACAATTATACATTAACTATGAGAAAGATCATCTTAGGACAGCAAACACCAAGACCACCAAGACCAAGTGTAAGTAAACTTGCAAAAAAAGATGATCACGTGCAGTATAAGGAACTAAGGAAGTACTGCCAGAAGGACAGTGGAAGGCTACAAACTTTAGAGATAACTAATTATATCTTTAAAATGCGTACCAGTTTCCATGATCTACTCATAATTCAGAATATACTGGCATCAGGACAAGCCAATGAGAAAGTTTTGCAAGCTTCCCAAAATCAAAATTTGTACCTAATGGACGACTATTATGTGCAGAACTGAAGAGGAGAAAGTGAGGGGTATAACAGGCTCCAAGGTGTTTCTTATCCTTAGGCGATGTCAGGCAACATGACTAAGGAAGGTTAGTATATGCAGTTAATTAATAACAACTCCTACCTTTCAATGTTTGATGAATCACCAAGAGGAGTTGAACCCAATGTAAATTCTCGATTGTACAGTGGGACCGCACCATCATCCACAGCAACATTTTCCCGTGCTTGGTAATCCACACAAAATGACTAAACAACAAGGAAAACAAAAGAAACAAAAGGTATATTATTAGATTTCAATCAACTCGAACTCAGGAGGTATCAATGATAATTGACCGAAGACCTTCCATAATCTACAAGGTTTCCTTGCCCATGCACGTCACATACACCTATCATCCTGCTACAATTACTAATAAGCATATCCTAAAGGGATACAGGCGCCTTCCTTAATGGATAAACATGTTGCTGCCTTGGAAACAGCCAGCCCATGACCAAAACATGAAATATCTTCGACATGTGGAATCCAGTATCGAATATTTATGTCAAATGCTCTACGAATATTTACCAGCCAGATAATTAACAGGTGAAAAAAATCTAAACTCACAGAATGTGCAGAACTAAATGAAGGATTTTAAAAATAGAAGTATAAAAAAATATATAGCAACACATGACAGCATGGTGGCATATCTTCAATGTGTACTATAGTGAATGATTTTAATTTCAAGCAGGACGACCAAAGTTTTGTAACAGCAGTCCCATACTTCAAGTGGAGCATTGATCTTCAGACTGAGCTAAGGAGAGATCAAAATTGTGTGCATATACATACCACGGAATATCTCTCTGAACCAACATGTAATGCTGGATAATAAGTCTCTTCACCACATTCCAAGATTTCTTCCACAGATTCCTGTCATTTTCACAACCAAAATAAACAGTAAATATCAGGAAAGGGGCATTTTGTGTTCAGCATAAAGGATACCTTAGTCCTATTTCAGTCTACTGTAACATATGTAAATTTAGATTTCAGAAGTCATTATCTTCTTCGATTGGGCTATTGGCCAAGGCAAACAGTGAAGCAATAATGATAGCACCAAAGACATCAAAACAAACTATACAGGCCGTTTACATGAAAGATACATATTAGAGAACCAAAATTAACTCATCCATGTCCATACTATTCTTAATCTCTGGTGCCCATACTTTTCAACGGGAACAGCTCTCATTTAAAGCATTGCCAGAGAGCTGCTGGCATAGAAACAAAGATTATAATGTTAATGCAAAACTACCATAGCAGCAATAAAACATAGTTGTAAGGAACAGTACCGTCAAGGCATGTTGCTTTCTAGCTTGCCACTCGGACCATTGTTGCATCAGTTCCATGAGCCTCCTTTTGCTTTCCCTGGAAAATTGGGAAAATAAATGGCACCACTTCAAAATAGAGCCTTAAGATGTTCCAGAAGGATAAATTGATTAACAAATGTAATGTGCTGCCATAGATATCATTCAGAAACAAAAGCAGCTCGTATTTAACCTTGTCAAGTTGTTGTAGACTACACGAACAGAAGGTTCAGCAGATTCCACTCGGGCTCTTTTAACTCCTCTTGGGGCTAAACATGCGATATCAAGGAACCAAAAAATCTAGCCATGATCAGATTGGCAATAACAATGCATGTTTGTGATCCTGCCACTCTTTCGAGGTGAGTACAGTCCAGAGGATTGACGGAAACGCTAAAATAGATGGGCTTCCGGATAACAAGGACATGCTTGCAGGAGTACGTTACTGAAAGACAGAAGTAAGGACACATAAACAGTTCATTTGAGAGGATACGAGTTTCATCAATAAAGGTGCTGCTGGAAGCATGAATGGGAGCTGAAACACTATGTAGCGCAGCTGGCGCACTGGTCTGGGACTGCACAGGAGCATCATCAGACGGCTGACGCTTCACAACGACCACGTCGTCGTCCGAGAGGTCCATATCTTCAACTTGCCCTTCTTCGAGGTCCATGATCTCATCTGAAACCTTTGTACCATCAACGGCGCCTGGTCCGTCTTCTTGCGGCCTATGTTCAGATGCCAGAGCCTCCACTCCATTCACATCCGGGGTTTCAGCCTGAAGAATCAGACCCCCCTGCGCCGCACCAGCTTTGCAAGCAACTTGTCCTTCTTCGGGGTCTATGATCTTATCAGAAGCCTTTGTACCAACGGCGACGATGCCAGGTCCATCCTGCGGCTGATGTTCAGACGACGCCAGAGGCTCCACTCCATTCACAATCATGGATTCAGCCTGAAGCTTTAAACCTCCCTGCATGGGCTCGGCATTGGCTTCGTCGCTGGCAACCTGACCTTCCTCGAGATCTATGATCTCAACAGGAGGACCCTTGGCACTAGGCGTGGCCTGTGGCTGATGCTCCGATGCCAGAGGCTCCACTCCATTCGCACCCACAGCTTCAGTCTGCTTTGCCTCCTCCCTGGCGTCGGCGAGGTCTATGATGTCTTCGGAACAAGATTTGGTGGCGCTGCTATCCATGGTGCTAGGCCCTTCTCGTGGTTGGCGCTCAGATGCCGCCGCTGCGGTCGTCGTGGCGCTGGCTGCTTCGGTCTGCAGGTCGCCCTCCTCCTGTTCATCCTCGGGACCAAGACCGATGAACTCCATCTTGTTGGTGGCGGTTTAAAGATATTGCGCTACAGATTCAGGATCCGCATCTAGCCGGCGGCAGCTAGCATTCAATCGGCGGAGGCAGGGGCGGATCTGGGCGAAAGAAATCGTGGAGGTGAGTAGGGTTTAAACCAAGAAATCGACTGGATCTCGGGGCGGACGCATACCTCGGAACGGAAGACTGCGGACGGGGGCGGAGACAGCAGCAGGAAGGGGAGCGGCGATGGTGCGGGAGGTGGAGGTGGGTGGGTCGACGGCGGCGGCGCTGATTTCAGGTAGGGAGGGCACGGTTAGGGGGAGTGGCGGGTAGATCAGCAGGTGGTTGAGGTGGAAGAAGGGGAACGGCTGCGGCGGCCGGCGACGGGCTTGAGACGCTACGGCGGCGGCTTTGTGTCGGAGGTGAGAACGGACCGGCGGAGCTCTCACTGTACGTTTGTGGAAGATTTGTGTTTGAGTGACAAAGATTAGATACGGTGAACTTTTTTTCTACTCCGTAAATATCTAGATACATATACATGTTTAGATAAAGTTTTTAGATAAAGTTAAGACATCATAGTATCATACACGGAGGAAGTACCTCCATTCCAAATTCCAATTTAAATTACTTTCATTTGTCAATGCATACTTAACCCGTAAAGACAACTTGAAAGGAGTGGAGCAACATGAATGAAAAAATCAAATTCAAATACTACCTCCAGTTGGCTTTACTTGTCGCGGATAGAGCATTGTGGTAGTACAAAAGCTAGCCTAGCTCACGTCAATCATTCCTGATCGGAGGAGTACTTTGTATTTTAAGGTACACAAGAATAACAAAAGTGTGGATTTGACTATGCATATTTTCTCATCTCTAATTTTACCAGATTTTGTTATTTTTGTGTAGTCCATAACACAAACTATTTGAAATCAATATTTAGCACATTTTTAGGATATAACATTGGCTACCTCTAGAAAATCTTCACTTATAACATATGCATGCTTTGTAGGGTCCGGCAGAACCGAGCAAGACAGTCGAATTAAGAAAATTTGCATGAAACGTGTAACTTAGGACCCGACCCTAGAGGGGTAACTTACAATTGGGAGAGCTAGATCCCATAAGTGACAACCAAGTAAAATAACCGTCATTTTAGGTTTAAGGAGACAAAATATCTTGCCCGATCAGATCCCTTAAACGTCGTTGCCCGTAATTTTTTTTGTGGTAACGCAAAACCGAGGGTCATTTTGAGTTGATACCAGACAAAAGTGACAAGGTGAAATCTTGCAAGGAAAAATCATTGAAGAGCAAAACCAAGTGGTCCGCAACTACTTGATGAATGGTTCTTATCTTTTTGGGTTGGCTTGTGTCCGAGATCTTTGCTATTGTGTTTTCGGTTTTTTTTAGCGTGAGTGCGTGATAGTAGCGGGTTGGGAGAGTTGATCAATCTGCCCTTAATGATCGCGGGAGTTGCATGCCTTGGAAATTGTCCGCAAGTGCTTTTGTTATAATGGTTTTTGCCAGATTTTCTGTTAATTAACTAGCCATTTATTGTCTTTAAAAGACTGGGACAAAGTTTTGGGCCAAAAAAATTGTGAACCACGGTACAATACAAACACATATACTCACAAATACGCGTATACACCCACCTATATGAATGCACGCACACACACCCGACCCTATGAGCACCCCCGAAAGACTGAGTCGATGGATCTGGTCAATAAATTGACGAAGTCACCACGGACGCCTCGTTGTTGACGGGAACGTCGCCTCATACTAAAAAATATTTCGTCTAAATGAGAAACACAAGCGTGAAACCTGAGTTTCAACTCTAGTGGGTTGGAGGTACGACCACACTCCTAACCATCTTACCCGTAGGCAGGTTTGATTAAGAAAATATGTTGTCTTATGGCTCCTTTGATTCATTTGATTAGCTAAGGAATTGTGTAGGATCTTATATTATTATTTTTTCTTAAATCCGTTTAATTCATAGGAATTTTGTAGTACAAACCTTGTAGAAAAATAACATGAGGTCCAAGAGTTGCTGTTCCAATAGGATCCAACAAGACAAGCCATACCAATGTTATGAATTTCCTTTCTACACTTTTCCTACCCTACAAATCAAAGGAGCCATAAGTATCTGTTTGACCGAGAGACTCATACAACTTCGTTGGTAACACAGTTTGTTGAGCTGGTGGGATCGACCTTGTTTTGATTTTGAACCAGTCCGTCAAACGATTTGATTTGATTTGATTTGATTGGACGTACAGTAGGAACGAACGAAGCTAGCTAAGGTTGACATGAACCAGCCGTCTGTGTCGATAACCCTATATATGGATCGGATGTTGTGATGGATTATTGATACTATTTTAAACTGCATGACGAAAGTGGAGGTTTTACTAATAAATCTGCAGTGTTGACCTGTACACAATCTAACGGAACGAATCTCCTCAAGTGATTCGTGTGGACTTTGAAACTCAGAGTTCAAAACAGAAAACTGCATGCCCAACTGAAAGCGACGGTGCTGGATTGGAAGGTCCAGTTACGTATCCACACACACCGAATTAGTACTCCGTAATACTACTTCTGCTCTTGTTTTAGCCAATCATCCAGATATTTTGTGGCGTTCATACACTTGTCTCATGCCATTTCCAGATATTCAATTATTTCCTTTTGTAAAAAAAAAATATACATCCAGCGGCTACATACATAGCCAGCAGGTCGACATCTACATACAGAGAGAATATGACTTGGGGGGGCTACTCATCCAATTATTTGATTGACGCCTCTATCGCAGTACATGTCTGTGAACTGTGATGTGCTTTGTGCCAAAAAAAAAAACTGTGATGTGCAGCAACTATCTACCATCCTTCGACCGCTAATTAAAAATATCTACAAATAAAATGGACGGGTAGTGGAACCCCTTGATTACTTTCACGTACACCGATATCGGGAACAGAGGGTACATAAGATGACCCAATTCAAACAGGGGATGTAAACATGATCCTATTGGTGTTTTAAAATAACACCAAATTTCATTCAAATAGGATAAATTAGTTACGAATTAAGAAATTCCTAATATTTGTGAAGTTCATTTTAAAATCCCACTATGTACCGCCCGGTTCAGCATGACCAATTGATGTAGCATGTCCGGGGAATTTTGCCTCTGACGGTCCGAACCATCCATGTGAGCTACAACAAATAAAAGTAGAAAAATGATCCCAGCCACATCCCTATTTTAGTCATGACTGAAAACATCGTGAACTTTGATTTTACCAATGGACCTGCTAAAACGACACGCTCCATTGACCTCCTCCTATCTTGTGGGTGTCCCACGTCAATATATATGTATTATGTAGGATTGATATGATGATATCCCAACCGGTCACATCATGGCAGTAATGTCGGTGGTCGATGGACTTGTTATGCGGACTACGTCTCCCCTCACTGCTAATGCTACTAATAAGTAGTTCTTGTGTTCCACGTGTTAGTTTTTTTAATCCAGATTACAATAACAGAGAAGGAATCAGAGACCGAGATGATGCAGGTGTACATACAAAATATCTTGATTGATGATACAAAATGTATCATTTGTTTCCAACTGTTGGTGCCATTTCACGAGAAACACTAACAGCTCCCGAGCTCCACTTCTCCCTGTTTTTAGAAAAGAATCAAAAAATGACTTTTGTTGTTCAGGAAATTTTGAAAATCATTCAGGTTAAGTACATATACATGCCTATTATGTACTGACCAAATGTGTAGAGAAATATATTTCCATACTCAAGTAAAATAAGTTTTCCTGTCATCATTTCCAGTCATGATTTTGTGATTTTCGTGCGGCTTAAAATGTAACGTATTATGGTACAAAATAATACTGATGTGTAGATACGATGTATATGTATCCACTTAATTATTTTTTGATTTCTTTGAAACTGAAAATACCATTTTTTGATCAGAATCACTGAAATTCGGGAGCAAAAAAATCCCTCTCTCCATTTTCAGTTGTTATTCTTACCATAAAAGAACATGATTTAAGCTAGATATAGTTTGGCCCACATGCACAAGCAGCGTAGTTTAGCGTGAAAATAAGGAAGGTGCGTGGTGGGCACATGCAGGCCACACGTACGTGCAGTGCAACATACATAGAAGCAGTCAGATAGTAGCTAGTATATACGATGTCCATGCATATGTTAATTAGAACTTTCAAATGCAAGTAGTAGTATTATTTGTGGTATATCGATGATCCGATCATTCTTTTTCCCGACTGATTACAGCGGCTAGCTCGATCTACCTGTATCATTGCATACTTAATAATTCAGCAACTATTAGGCGAGATACTACAGTATTTGCAACTAACCCAAGCAAGCAAGCAAGCAGAAGAGAGCAGAGCCGAGCAGAGGAGCGAGCTTAATTAGCAGTGAGGGGGCAAGATTATTGGTGCCATGTTGGCGGCGGCGAAGATCGACTGGCCGTCATAGTGATGCTCGTAACCGATCATGGTCGGCTGCTGGTCGGAAGACACCCGGAGGAGCTCGTCCAGGTAGTCCGCGCCCAGGTCCTCCAGCTCCACCACGGCGGCAGCCGTCTGCGCTGGGTGCTCCTGTGCCGTGGCGGGCACCATCTTCGTGGGCTCCAGCGCCATGGCCGTCCGCTTGACCTTGTTGGGCGAGCGTTTCCGGATGGAGTGGCGACGTTTGAGCGCGAGCACGGGGGAGCCTCCGGTGGCGCCGAGCGCGAGCGTGCGCAGCGACTCCTGGACGCGGTCGACGGGGTAGTTGAGCACGGCGGCGGCGCCGCGCACGGAGAAGGCGGCCTGGTCGTAGGCCATGGCGGCGGCCTCCGGGGTGTTGAAGGTGCCGAGCCACACGCGGGCACCTTTCTGGGTGGAGTCCCGGATCTCGGCGGCGAACTTGCCCCAAGGCCGCTTCCGCACGCCGATGAGGCCCTTGGGGACCGCTGCTGAAACGTCTTGCTGCTGCTGGGGCTGGGCACGGCGCTTGCTTGGTGCCATGCCCTGCGACTGCTGCTGCTGGTGGTCGGAGGAGGAGGAGCTGGATGTGGAAGCCGAGGAGGAGGAGGAGGAGGACGAAGATGTTTCCAAGTCCAGGTAATGGCCCATGTCATCACCCATCTCCATGAGGGTGTTGAGCAGCTGCATGTCGTCGCTGTCGCCCATGTCGAACGCCGACCACGAGTAGGGCGCCGGCTGGCCAGCATGCTCACCACTGATCATCAAATGGTGTTTTTCCATGAGTGGATGAGAGAGATGAAGAAGAGAAGCTAGCTTGCTGAGCAATGTTGGGAGGGATGAGCATGAGCAATGCTGTGTTGGCATCTTGGCCAGCTTTTATAAGCAACCGGCGCATTCCGTTCCAGCTCCTTAGAAACGGGATTTGACTAGTCTCCGACGGGGTGGGTCCCACAGGCCGCCAATGGAACGGAACGGAACGGAACGGATGGGGGCTGGGAGCTGATGGAGCAACAACGCACGTGACAGGGATGGCCCCTGTTGCTGACATAGGGCGGCGGTGTACGACAAGACACCTAGACATCACCCAAACCTCATCCTCTGCTCCACTCACATAACTTGGCTGTGCACAGAAGATCCTGATGCATGAGCACCCCCACTTGTCATTGTTAACACCATGCATCATGGATCATCTATAAATGAGCACCCTACTTCCTTATTTTTGCATGAAATTCTTTATTTTCTTAATCACCATTTATTAGTACACTCGCCGTTATAAAAAGATCTTCTCAGTTGCACGCCTTTCGCTATACATGAGACATATCTAAATATATCTATACATGGGGACATATCTTGATAAATTCGTGTTTAGAAAATTAAAAACACTTATTTTGAAACGAAGGGAGCACAAAGTTCCCTTAATTCTGCAACAACCGCACTGATGATCTACTATGTAGTCCTACACATACGAGTTAGATCAGTGAAGGATGCATGTGGAACCACTATATCCTTGTTGTGTTGTGGCGACAAATAAGTATACTAACATGCGCTACCACCATAGATTGGGAATACACAGACTCTTTTTGCCACTTTGAAATTGTTCAACCGACGCATCGACGTGACCTACAACTCACCTAAACTAATTTATCTCTAGCTAGATTTCGGACCCGAAGTTCATACCTGCCTCACTCTCCACCGCTGCAGATACACATCCATATGCATGTGAATCACTACTATAGTAGTAAAGATAAATTTCCTAGATGGGTAAACTTGATTTTGGTCACTACTCCCTCTGTTCAACAATATAATATGGTTTAAGTGTTCTTCATGTTGTTTAGATGCATAATAAAATGAGTGAACTGAAAGGAATATGCCCGAGAGGCAATAATAAAGTGGTTATTATCTTATTTCATGTTTATGATAAATGTTTATTTCTCATGCTAGAATTATATTAACCGGAAACATTAATACATGTGTGACTAATGAACAAATTAGAGTTCCTAGTAACGCCTCTCATTTAACTAGCTCGTTGATTAACTGATGATCAAGGTTTCCTGATCATGAACATTGGATGTTGTTAATAACGGGATCACGTCATTAGGAGAATGATATGATGAACACACCCAAATAAAGTATAGCAATACGATCAAGTCATTAAGTTTATATTGTTGTACTGAGAATACAAAGTAACCCTAATCCTTAGACCATGAGATCATGTCAATCACTAACACCGGAAGAATGCTTTGATGACATCAAACGTCACACCGTGACATGGTGACTATAAAGGTGGCGTTGGGTATTTCGAAAGTATTAGTTGAGGCTCATGGATCAAGAAGTGGGATTTGTCCATCCAGATGACGGAGAGATATACTCTGGGCCCTCTCGGTGATATCACATCGACACCGCTTGCAAGCACGTGACTAGGTCACAAGGATGTCATATCACAAAACGAGTAAAGAGTACTTGTCGGGAACGAGATCGAACAAGGTATAGATGATACCAATGATCGGATCTCGGACAAGTAAAATATCGCGAGGCAAAAGGAATTGGTTATGACGTTTTTGGTTCACACGATCACAAGATTCATCGTCGAATATGTAGGAGTCATTACGGATCTCCAGATCCCGCTGTTGACTATTGATCGGAGAGGTGTCTCGATCATGTCTACATTATTCACGAACCGTAGGGTGACACACTTAAGGTTTGTCGACGCTTTTGGGTAGACACGGAATTTCGGAGAAAAAGTTTGGACAACAACGAAATTGTTTCGGGTAATATTGAAATAGTTCAAGGGGTTAATTGTCAATGGTTGACAATGGTTGTTAATAGAATTAACAAATGAACCAAGGGGGTAAGTGTTAATGTTTGTTAATAGAATTAACAAATATTAAAAAGAAATAAAATTGTTTTATTTAATAAAGAAAAACCCTTGGGATTTTTTGAGTGGAGTTTTAAAGAGAGTGAGTGGGCATGAGTGGATGCTCCACTCACATGAAGAGGAAGGGGTGGGGTCTCTTGAGCCGCACCACCCCTTGGGCTGCCCCCCTCTTCTATATAAGGAGAGGTAGAGCTCCCTCTTATGCACACACTTGATCCTCTCTCCCTCCTCCCGCTGCTCCACCTCTCGGCCATCCGCTTGGCGAAGACATGGCCGTTTAGTTCTCCTCCACACCACGACGTCGTGCTGTTGGAGTTCCTTGGTGATTCTACTACTTCCGCTGCCCCGCTGGATCAAGGGAACGGAGGTCGTCATCAAGCTGTACGTGTGACCGAGTACGGAGGCGCTGCCTGTTGCAGCGCACATCTTCGCGATCTTGAGATCGGCAAGTGTTCCACTACATCGTCCACGAGAATCCCTCTCGAAACGCTTTCGGTCTTCGAGGGTGAGTTCTCTTGGAACATGTTCCACTCGTTACGAGCATCTCCTAGATTAGATCTTGGCTTGTTGGTTTGTTCTCACCGTAGGAATTTTTTTGCTTTCTATGCTACGAACCTACAAGTGGTATCAGAGCCGTGTCTATGCGTAGATGTTTTGTACGGGTAGAACACATATGTGTATGTGGGCGTTGATGATCATGTTAATTCTTCCTTTGTATATTTTGTATCTTAGTGGCATAGTAGGATGAAGCGGCCCAGACTAACCTTACATGTCCACGCACATGAGACTTGTTCCACGACTGACATGCAACTTGTTTTGCATAAGTGGCCTTGCGGGTGTCTGTCTCTCCTACTATAGTTAAGATATAAAATACAACATGTTGCTAATAATATTTTCATCACCGTTGTGGTTTCATGTTCGTAGGTAAGAACGGTTCTATCTTCGAAAGTCCTAACCCACGTAAAATATGCAAAAATAAATTAGAGAACGTCTAACTTGTTTTTGCAGGGCATGTGATGTGATATGGTCAAAGTTACAAATTTGATGTATGAGATGATACATTTTATAAATTATGACAAACCAGCAGGAGCCAAATGGTTGTCTTTTTAATTTATGGCCTGCGTGCTAAATATCATATCTAGATGATATGTTGTAAATTTGGAGGACAATCAAGAAGGAGGCGCCATGGACCTTGGTGCCACACCGGTGGAATGATGGAGATCATACCAAGATGCACAAGATGGAGATCAAGTGCAAGAAGGACCATATCATATCACATTATCCATGCATGTGATGTTAATCCTTTTATGCATCTTATTTTGCTTAGATCTTTGCTTAGATCGCGACGGTAGCATTATAAGATGATCCATCTCACAACTAATATCAAGATAATAATGTGTTCTTCCTTAGTATGCACCGTTAAGAAAGTTCGTCGTTTCGAAGCACCACGTGATGATCGGGTGTGATATACTCAACGTTCGCATACAACGGGTGTAAGCCAGATTTACACACGCAAATACTACGGTTCTACTTGGCGAGCCTAACATGTACATACATGGTCTCGGAACACGTAACCGAAAGGTAAAGCATGAGTCATATAGATGATATGATGAACATGTCAATGTTCGCCTTTGCAGCTGCACCATCTCTCGTGATGATCGGTTATTGGTGTAGTGAATCTGGTTCGTGTAATCACTGAAACGACTAGAGGGATGTTGTTTTTGAGTGGGAGTTCACGTAATAATTTTGAATTAACTTGAACTTAATTTATCATAATCTTAGTCTAAATAGTCTTTACAAATATGTTGTAGATCATGGCACCACCTGCTTTTATTTTCAATATGTTCATGGAGAAAGAGAAACTAGCAAACAATGGAAGCAACTTCACCAATTGGGCACTTAACCTGAGGATTCTCCTCACAGCTTGTCAAAAGCTCTATGTGCTCGATGCACCGCTAGGTGCCCCGCCCGCTGATGACGCTCCCGATGATGTGAAAAATGTTTTCCTGACTCAGAAGGAGGACCACAGTGTAGTTCACTGCGGCATTCTGTATGGTTTAGAGTCAGAGCTGCGAAAACGTTTCGAGAACAGCAACGCTTTTGATACAATGGGAGAATTGAAAATGATTTTCGATACCCATGCTGCCGTAGAGAGTTATGATGCTTCAGAAAAGTTCTTTAGCTGCATGATGGAAGAGAACAGCTCCGTTAGCGAGCACGTACTCAAAATGTCTGGGTACGCCGATAAGCTCATAGCCCTGGGTATATCGATCCCCAATGAGCTAGGAATTCATCATGTTCTCCAATCACTCCCACCAAGTTACAAGAACTTTGTGATGAACTACAATATGCAAGGCATGAAGAAGACTCTCCCCGAGCTTTTGTCAATGCTCAAAACTGCTGAAGTGGAGATCAAAAAGGAGCATCAAGTGTTGATGATCAATAAAACCACCAGTTTCAAGAAAGGAAAGAAAGGCAAGCCAAAGGGTAATTTCAAGAAGGGCGGCCAAACTGTTGCCGCACCTGAGAAAAAGACCAAGGCTGGCCCTAAGCCTGACACTGAGTGCTTTTACTGTAAGGGTACTGGGCACTGGAAGCGTAATTGCCCCAAATATCTGGCGGATAAGAAGGCCGGCAAAGTGAACAAAGGTATATGTGATATACATGTCATTGATGTGTACCTTACTAGTACTCGCAGTAGCGCCTGGGTATTTGATACTGGTTCGGTTGCTAACATATGAAACTCGAAACAGGAACTACGAAATAGGCGACAACTAGCAAAGGATGAGGTGACAATGCGCGTCGGCAATGGATCAAAGGTTGATGTGATCGCTGTCGGGACGCTACCTCTTCGTCTACCATCAGGATTAGTGATGAACCTAAATAATTGTTATTTGGTGCCTGCGTTGAGCATGAACATTATTTCTGGATCTTGTTTAATGCAAAACGGTTATTCATTTAAGTCTGAGAACAATGGATGTTCGATTTATATGAATGATATCTTTTATGTTCATGCACCTATGAAGAATGGTTTATTTCTTTTGAATCTTGATAGTAATGATTCACACATTCATAATGTGAATGCCAAAAGAATCAAGTTGAATGACGATATTGCTACGTACATGTGGCATTGCCGCTTAGGTCATATTGCTGTTAAGCGCATGAAGAAGCTCCATTCTGATGGGCTCCTAGAATCACTTGATTATGAATCATTTGAGACATGTGAACCATGCCTTATGGGCAAGATGACTAGAACCCCGTTTTCCGGCACGATGGAACGGGCGATGGATTTATTGGAATCATACATACCGATGTGTGTGGTCCAATGAGTGTGTCGGCGCGCGGTGGATATCGTTATTTTGTTACCTTCACGGATGATTTAAGTAGATATGGGTATATTTACTTAATGAAACACAAGTCTGAGACGTTCGAAAAGTTCAAAGAATTTCAGAGTGAGTGGAAAACCATCGTAACAGAAAGATCAAATTTCTGCGATCCGATCGTGGAGGTGAGTATTTGAGTTACGAGTTTGGCACACATATGAAAGAATGTGGAATCGTTTCACAACTCACTCCTGCCGGAACACCACAACATAATGGTGTATTCGAACGTTGTAATCGTACTATATTGGATATGGTTCGGTCTATGATGTCTCTGACATATTTGCCACTATCATTTTGGTGTCATGCACTAGAGACAGCTACATTCACTTTAAATAGGGCTCCATCTAAATCCGTTGAAACGACACCGTATGAACTATGGTTTGGAAACAAACCTAAGCTATCGTTTCTAAAAGTTTGGGGATGCGATGTTTATGTGAAGAAGCTTCAACCTGATAAACTCGAACCCAAAGCGAAAAAATGCGTCTTCATAGGATACCCTAAAGAAACAATTGGGTACACCTTCTATCACAGATCCGAAGGCAAAGTTTTCGTTGCCAAGAATGGATCCTTTTTAGAGAAGGAGTTTCTCTCAAAAGGTGTGAGTGGTAGGAAGGTAGAACTCGACGAGGTTATTGAACCTTCTCTTCTTGGAATGGCGAGTAGTGCAGCGCCGGAAATTGTTCCGGAGTTGACTTCACCAGATGACGAGGGAACTAATGATAATCAAGATCATGAAACTCCAAAAGAGGATACTACCCTACTTCGCAGGTCAACAAGGGTGCGTACAGCTCCTGAACTGTACGGCAACCCCGTCATGAATGACATGGTAGTTGATAATGATGACCCTGCAACGTATGAAGAAGCGATGATGGGCTCAGATTCCAACAAATGGCTAGAAGCCATGAAATCCGAAATGGAATCCATGTACGAAAACCAAGTATGGACTTTGGTGGACTTACCCAATGACCGCAAGGCCGTTGAGAACAAATGTATTTTTAAGAAGAAAACTGACGCTGATGGTAATGTGACCGTCTATAAGGCTTGACTTGTCGCAAAAGGTTTTCGACAAGTTCAAGGAATTGACTACGAGGAGACGTTCTCTCCTATAGCGATGCTGAAGTCTGTTAGGATTATGTTAGCAATTGCTGCATTTTTTGATTACGAAATCTGGCAAATGGATGTCAAAACTGCGTTCCTTAATGGTCACATTGAGGAAGAGTTGTACATGGTGCAACCCAAAGGTTTTGTCGATCCTAAGGATGCTGACAAGGTATGCAAACTTCAGCGATCCATTTATGGACTGAAGCAAGCATCCCGAAGTTGGAACCTCCGCTTTGATGAAGTGATCAAAGGGTTTGGATTTGTCCAAACTTATGGAGAAGCTTGTATCTACAAGAAAGTGAGTGGGAGCTCTGTAGCATTTCTAGTACTATATGTGGATGACATATTGTTGATTGAAAATGATATATAATTTTTGAATAGTATAAAAGGTTATTTGAACAATAGTTTTTCGATGAAGGATCTCGGTGAAGCATCGTATATATTAGGCATCAAAATCTATAGAGATAGATCAAGACGCTTAATTGGGCTTTCGCAAAGTACATACCTTGACAAGATTCTGAAGAAGTTCAGAATGGATGAAAGTAAGAAAGGGCTCTTACCTATGTTACAAGGAAAGACATTGAGTCAGACTCAAAGTCCAGCTACATCGAAAGATAGAGAATTGATGAACAAGATCCCCTATGCCTCAGCCATAGGCTCTATCATGTATGCTATGCTATGTACAAGACCGGATGTGGCACATGCTATTAGCTCGACTAGAAGGTACCAATCTGATCCAGGTTTGGAACACTGGATGGCGGTAAAGAATATCCTAAAGTACTTAAGAAGGACTAAGGATATGTTTCTCGTGTATGGCGGTGAAGAAGATATCGTCGCAAGATGTTACGTCGATGCTAGCTTTGACACCGATTCGGATGACTCTAAGTCACAATCTGGGTACGTATTTCTTATGAATGGAGGATCAGTAAGCTGGAGGAGTTCCAAGCAACCCGTGGTGGCGGGATCGTCGACAGAAGCGGAATATGTTGCTGCCTCGGAGGCAGCGCAGGAAGGAGTTTGGATGAAGGAGTTCATATCCGAACTAGATGTGGTTCCAAGTGCGTTGGATCCGATGGTTATCTATTGTGACAACAATGGTGCCATAGCCAATGCTAAAGAACCAATGTCTCACAAGAATTCCAAACATTTCAAGCGCCGTTTTCACTCCATCCGTGAGCATGTCAAGGATGGTGATATAAAGATTTGCAAAGTACATACGGATCTGAATGTGGTAGACCCTTTGACTAAACAACTCCCAAGGGCAAAACATGATCAACACCGGAACTCCATGGGTGTTAGGGTCATTACAATGTAATATAGATTATTGCCCCTAGTGCAAGTGGGAGACTGAAAGGAATATGCCCGAGAGGCAATAATAAAGTGGTTATTATCTTATTTCATGTTTATGATAAATGTTTATTTCTCATGCTAGAATTGTATTAACCGGAAACATTAATACATGTGTGACTAATGAACAAATTAGAGTTCCTAGTAACGCCTCTCGTTTAACTAGCTCGTTGATTAACTGATGATCAAGATTTCCTGATCATGAACATTGGATGTTGTTAATAACGGGATCACGTCATTAGGAGAATGATATGATGAACACACCCAAATAAAGTATAGCAATACGATCAAGTCATTAAGTTTATATTGTTGTACTGCGAATACAAAGTAACCCTAATCCTTAGACCATGAGATCATGTCAATCACTAACACCGGTAGAATGCTTTGATGACATCAAACGTCACACCGTGACAGGGTGACTATAAAGGTGGCGTTGGGTATTCCGAAAGTATTAGTTGAGGCTCATGGATCAAGAAGTGGGATTTGTCCATCCAGATGACGGAGAGATATACTCTGGGCCCTCTCGGTGATATCACATCGACACCGCTTGCAAGCACGTGACTAGGTCACAAGGATGTCATATCACAAAACGAGTAAAGAGTACTTGTCAGGAACGAGATCGAACAAGGTATAAATGATACCAATGATCGGATCTCGGACAAGTAAAATATCGCGAGACAACAGGAATTGGTTATGACGTTTTTGGTTCACACGATCACAAGATTCATCGTCGAATATGTAGGAGTCATTACGGATCTCCAGATCCCGCTGTTGACTATTGATCGGAGAGGTGTCTCGATCATGTCTATATTATTCACGAACCGTAGGGTGACACACTTAAGGTTTGTCGACGCTTTTGAGTAGACACGGAATTTCGGAGAAAAAGTTTGGACAGCAACGAAATTGTTTCGGTTAATATTGAAATAGTTCAAGGGGTTAATTGTCAATGGTTGACAATGGTTGTTAATAGAATTAACAAATGAACCAAGGGGGTAGTGTTAATGTTTGTTAATAGAATTAACAAATATTAAAAAGAAATAAAATTGTTTTATTTAATAAAAAAAAACCTTGGGATTTTTTGAGTGGAGTTTTAAAGAGAGTGAGTGGGCATGAGTGTATGCTCCACTCACATGAAGAGGAAGGGGTGGGGGCTCTTGAGCCGCACCACCCCTTGGGCTGCCCCCCTCTTCTATATAAGGAGAGGTAGAGCTCCCTCTTATGCACACACTTGATCCTCTCTCCCTCCTCCCGCTGCTCCACCTCTCGGCCATCCGCTTGGCGAAGACATGGCCGTTTAGTTCTCCTCCACACCACGCCGTCGTGCCGTTGGAGTTCCTTGGTGGTTCTACTACTTCCGCTGCCCCGCTGGATCGAGGGAACGGAGGTCGTCATCAAGCTATACGTGTGACCGAGTACGGAGGCGCTGCCCGTTGCAGCGCACATCTTCACGATCTTGAGATCGGCAAGTGTTCCACTACATCGTCCACGAGAATCCCTCTCGAAACGCTTTCGGTCTTCGAGGGTGAGTTCTCTTGGAACATGTTCCACTCGTTACGAGCATCTCCTAGATTAGATCTTGGCTTGTTGGTTTGTTCGCACCGTAGGATATTTTTTGTTTTCTATGCTACGAACCTATCATGAACATGCTCACTACAATATGTCTAGATATATTTTTATATATATGTGAATGTGGATAAAATTTTAAAACATCTTATATTTAGTAACAGAGGGAGTACATGCTAACCTCCTCCTACTAAATGCATGTGTTTGCTTACTGGTTGACTTTCTTTTTTTTCTCCGTGTAATTCAATAGAGACCCATTTAACACAATATGTAGTTGGCATGATTCTAAATTTTAAATTTTAAATGGTAGAAAACAAGGCTCTTGAAGAAAATATCATGTACGTGTGTCAGATATAAAGGTATCCATAAAAAATATTTTCTAAACTTCGAGTTAGCATTTTCGATTTTTTCCAAAATGAGGTCTATGTAGCCCAAATTCATATGGACACACTCGACTGAATGAAAAAATCGCGTCAACCTAAATTTACAGATTTATTCAAGTTATATAGCTTGTATACCACGATCTACATGTTTGGGTACAGTTGTTGATCAAACATGAATTTCTTAATGTGTGGGCACCTTGGTTACATATGAAAATTGTTAGTGCAATATTATATATGCCTGTTTATAAAACAATTCAGTGAGATTTGAAGGGAAGTCACAACATGAAGATTTTTTAGGATGATGTGGTGGCAATACATCACCATAATGTGTTTTTATGATTAACAAATAAGTGTGTACTACAATAGTGTAGCCTAAATCTTGTTGAACTTATAGCTTTCAAAAAGTTGAACTTATTTAGACACAAGATGTTGCAATAATTAGCTATCTACATATGCCCCTACGTTCATTCTCAACAGCCCAAAAGGTGGTGCGTGCATGTGGGCTGGCCGGTTAGTATGCGAGCTAGATGCATGCCAACTATAATACTCATGTACATTGCTAGTGTTGCTGCTGATATTATATATATCTTCCCTAATTAGTTGACAAGTTCAACTTGCAATTAGTAGTGAAGTGATGTAGACCGGTCGGTTTGCCTTTAGTGCCTCACTAACTTTTCATGCTATAGGGAAGTGATGTGGACCGGCCAGCCAAAAGTATGGAACGAGGATATGTTTTGATATTAGTAAGCAAAATGTCGCTTCCAGATTCTAGCCATCACGAGACTCACGACCCATATGACTTTCGATCGATGAAAATTACCGTGGTGTTTTAAACTTGTAGGATGATTCAAGATGACACATGCAACCCTGCAAATAGTTCATCCTTAATATAATTTGTGTAGTGTATACGGAAATTTGCTAGCTACTTTTTTCTTCTTCAAATTTGCTAGCTACCATCCTGCGAATCGATGGAGAGATGAAGTTTCTTGCCGAGCTCGTTTCTCAGACTCAGACAAAACACCACTCCATAAATTTATTGCAGCCGTTGGGAGTTGGAATTTCGTCTTGGTATGGCTAGTGTAATATGTACGGAGAGGGACAAATATAAGATTTGGCAACAGTAGTATACGAACTGAGAATGCACATATCGTCAGTCATGACTCACTCAGTCACTCTGTGTATATATGTTGTTTCGAGGAAGCAGCAGGAGGAAACATCGGAGAGGTGAGTGTTTGTGATCCCTTGCTTACACCTGCGTGGTCGATCGATGGAGAGCTGAGTAGGAAGGTAGCATGCTGCTTCGCGCGGGAGCAGCCATGCATGCATGCATTGCCACCTGATGATCCATGGAACCATGTTTTCACTGTCCACCCATCCATCGTCCGAAACAAGGAAAAGCCAACAATGGGAGGAAGAAGAAAATGCATGGATCCATCCATCCATGCCACTACTTCTTGTCTCAGACCAGGACCGCTCACTTGTTTTGGTTCATTCATCGATTCCATATGTAAATGTTTTGGACAAACTAATTGTGTGGCTTCTAACAATGTAAATCCAGTTGAATTATTAGTATCCCATAGTAAGTATGTTTTTTTAGAAACACACTCACACTCATCCCTATGAACACCCGCTCACACCCTATCCCTAGCTATGAGCACCTCCGAAATACTTAGCCGACAACAGAGTGTATTGAGATTGACGAAGTCACCACGGGTTAAACCTTTTATATGCACAGTTTGTTTCATTTTTAGGTATGTCTTGGAGTATCCGAGAATGTACCCAATGCTAGCTATGTTTCCCCTCAGACTTTTGATTCTCAGGTAAAACACCGCTCCATTTAGTGAAATCGTTGGGCGTTGGCATTTCTTGTTGCTACATAGTACAATATAACTATATGTACAGACAAACATATAATTTGACATCATTAACTGAGACAAACGTTGAGCATGCATGTGTCATCGTCAGTCATGACCCTATCTATCTGTGTAGTTGGTTCCAGGAAGCAGCTGGTGTGTTGTGATGCTTGCATCTGCATGGCGTACGTCCATCGCTACCTAAAATCAAAGAGAGATCTAGTAGTGATCGTCGATGGAGAGGTAAGGAGGAAGATGGAGTGCTGCTTCGCGCAGGAGCAGCCATGCACACTTAATTACTCTACCAATCTACCTGATGAAGCAAGCCGATCGATGGAGTTGTGTACGTCGACGCTGACGGAACGGAACGGGATATGGCCATATGGGCGACATACAACATCAAAAGACTGCGAAAAATTAAAGTGCTTTTCAAGGTCATCGTCTATCCCATTAATTCAATATCGTCAAAATAAGAAAAGCCCAACATTGGAGTAAGAAGAAAATGGATCGATGATTACGGACCGATGCCAGGAGCAGTTCATGCACTACTTATTGTCTGATAACGACCGGCCCGTGGTGGTGTCCGTTCCTACATCGATCAAACCTACAAATGTTGTGAACAAACTAGTTCAAATTTAACCTTGCACACAATCCCTGAATCCAGTACGAACAGAGGAGGACCGGAGGACGTCGACGTGCTTCAACTCGCTACAATGATCCTAGTCGTCGATAGGTCATCTATCTATTTGTAGTTTTTTTACTTCGGCGGTTCTTTCACTAGTGGAAATTGGGGCTCTAGTCCCGGTTCCAGAGAGCCTGTAGTCCCGGTGTAGCAACCGGGACTACCAAGGCGGGACTAGAGCCCCCCTTCGTCTCGGCTCAGCACAAACCGGGACCGGAGCCCCCCCACCAATTAGAGCTCCGCACGTGTAGGGGGCAGGGGCGCGCAAGGGCGAACCCTTTAGTCCCGGTTCGTGTTACGAACCGGGACTAGGGTTTTGTTTTTTTAGATTTCAGGGTTTTGTTTTTATTTTTATTTCAGTGCTTTGTTTTTTTTTTGACCGGTTTTCTGGGTAGGGGTTTCGGATGGTACCATGCATGTCGATGCGTCGGGGGTAGGGGTTTCGAATGCTACAGCTTCGATGGGCGAAAAACACATATAAATTATTATACGAACCTAGATGAAGTTGCATCATGCATATATACAATTACATGAAGATCATGTGTTCATAACACATACACATTTAAGTACGCGTGGTACATGAATATCACGTTTCCCGGTTCCAGAGACTTAGAAATATTTTGTTACATGGAGATCACTATATATTACATGTCCGCACTAGTCCACATAGTGGTACTCTCCGGTCTCCGGTATGACACCGGTGAGGTAAAATCCCGTCAACTCCTCTGCAATTGCCCTGAAGCGGGTCTTTATTGGTAGCTCGTTGCGCTTTCTTGCCAACTGTAAAAAAATGATATCACAATGAATACATGAGATATGAAATGAATAAAACTCATCACAATTGATGATACAAAAATAATGTTGTGACTAGAGCTTTACGTACTTCGATACTTCTTTTGCTCTTCAAACTCTCGTTGACCACAGTGTGCATGTACTCGCAAATGAAGAATCCACATAGATCAGTCCCGGTTGGTTGTTTAAGACAAGTCTATAGAAGAATAAAATTTAATCAAATAATAATAAAGAATGATAATGGTGCATGGGCCTAGTTATAGTACTATTTACATCGTTAGTACGCCAGCGCAGTTTCTCTGGCCATCCACTGTTCGGATGTTCCGCGAGGAACATTTTCCAAACGTTGCATGACAAGAAACTGAATGAATGAGTCATAAATTCCTTGATATTAGGAAATGAACGAAAGAGGCGATAAGAAAAGAAAGTATCTTGCCACCAAATCAAAACAGGTCTTGTATTGTTTAGAGCATCTTCTTAACGAGTCAAGGACAACAATTTCTCCTTTCCGCAAGTCAATAACGATAAGAATGTAGTGGTAGCTGCGCACGTTTATAAATAGGCATGCATAACTAATCAATTAAACTTAACATCGGGTGAGAAAAATGGAATGTGTAATAAGCAGTAACACTCACTTGAAGTTGTAAGGCCATAATATATATTTTTTGTAAGCTTGTCGCTTGAAAAACATTAGCAAATTCCCCGGTGTATCCTTGTTAACTAGTGGATCAATTATGTTATCTTCATGCATTATAGAGGGGTCAATGAACCCAATGTGGTTGATTTTCTTCTTCTTGCATTCGAGCATCTTCATTCTGCGTAATAAAGCACACAAAATATTATAGAGAGGATTATCACAGACAATGAACGAGTAGAGCTAATTAAAACATTAAATTACAGGAATAGATGACTTACAGACAATATGAACTTATGATGTTTTTGTCGAGGGCCCGGAGATTGTATAACTGAAAGATTTCGGCGAAGTAAAGGACAATGGAGTATTCTTGGAAATAATGCTCTTCCGTAACTGCCATCTGGAGAGCGACTTTATTCGTCTCCTTTACGGTATCCTTGTACCAGGCTTGAAATTGACCCATTCTTGTGGGTAAGTCGCCGTCAACAAAATTCTCCCCGTGAACATAAGTACGAACAACATCCGCGAAGGGGATATCATCTCCCGAATATACCAGCTCCCGCACATTGATGTTTTTGAGAACTCTGTCATCAAGCACCTTGAGCGGGGGGGCCGACTGTGCGTCTTGTTCTCCGAGTTGGGCAACTTGTTTCCCTTTTTTCGATCGATCATCCATCTCTTCGTCATATGACTTACCAATGTTGCGATCATAGTCTGTTGGCGGCGATGGTGGGGGGTTGTATAGGGCATCGATGCAACGGTCAATTTTTTCCTGAGGAATTCCGGCAGTAAATTTTGCAGGAGGCAATTGTTTCGCTAACGCTTTCTGTTTCACGCCAGCAAGGCAGGCATCCGTATGTTCTTTGCATGCGATATCGTTTTCCTCGACGGTTCTCTCCCAAGGTAACTTTGGAGTAGGCGGTGGTGTTTTCTGCTTTCTAGGTTTCTTCCTAACAGGAGAACCAGACTGGCGCCTACTCGAGAGCGACTTAACATTCTGGCGGACTGGCACAAACTGCGATGGCCTCACGCTAGGAACCCTCTCGGGGGGCGGTTGGCTTTGCTGTTGAGCTGGAGATGGACTCGGGCTGGGGTCCCTATCGGGGAGGTGTGGGCTTTGCTGATGGGGTGGAGATGGACTCCGTCTTTGATCCCTCTCGAGGAAGAGTGGACTTGGCTGGTGAGCTGGACTCCTAGAACGAGGAGTGGACTTTGCTTGTTCTGGAAGGACGATGTATTTCTTGGGCCATAGGGCGAAGGCATGCTTGACGTCTGCCAACGTTTTCTCCTCGTCACCTCCAGGTAACTCAAGTTCCAAGGATTCAAATCCAGGCATAATTTCGTCCACCCCGACACGAGCGTAGCCATCTGGAATTTGACCACAATGGTAGAGTTCTCCAGGTTGAATTACTAAAGCTTGCCCCACCGCCACCTTCAAAGTTATGTTTCGCATTGCTATATGTAGCTCACAACCTGTAGGCTCTGTGATGTCATCCACTGGGTAGGCACCAACGTCGACCTGACGCGTGGAACCAACGCTGCTTCTACGCTGAGATGGGGCGGCATGCGCTTCATGGTCTAATTGGTGCCGCTCCTGAGGTTCCGTTCTTTGCTCCTTCAATGCTTTTATTTCCGCCCGTTGCTCCTTCATTTCACGTTCCAATTGTAATATCCGGTCGGACTCCTTCTTCTTACCTCTGCTACGGCTTCTATAAGTGTGAGCGGATTCCGGCCACGCTGTCTTAAACGTAGCACCGCCAGGAAAGACTCGAGCTCGTCCAACATGTTCAGGATTCCCCAGTGCCCGTGTCAGCTCGTCATCCTCTCTATCGGGTTTGAACACACCATTGCGAACATCATTAATTGCTTCTTCAAGCTTCTTTTTTATACGATCAACGAGAACCTTCCATTTTCCCCTTCCAACAATCTCTCCGGTTTTAGGGTCCAACATTGCCCCATGTGCGAACAACCAGAATTTCGACCTCTCGGGCCAGTCAAGTGTCTGTGGACGGACCCCCGATTGAAGCAGTTTTTCTTCATAGGCTAACCACTTAGGAATGGCGCTCTTGTAGCCACCTGTCCCCAATGTATGGTGGTGTTCCTTCAGCCCAGCATTCAATTTATTTATCGTCGATCGGGGCACAGCCATAGGTGATTCCCTATACGCCTTAAACGCCGCCCATTCAGATTCTAACTTCTTCCCTTGTGCTCCACTGAAATCTGGCACTTCTTTTGTTTCTACATATTGATTCCATAACTTTTTCTTCCAGTTCCGGAATTGTTCCGCCATCTTAATAAGAGTCCACCTCTTGAGGTTGTCCTTCTTCACTTTAGAGAGATCTGGCGGGAGGGTGAAATGTGACAACAGCGTGTTATAGACCAAATCATTAAGAACTTGGTGGACATAACATGGGTCGTCCACATCTGCGATCGCCGGCTTATTCCATTCGCGTATGCTGATTGGGATCATGTCCCTAACAATAACTCCAGCTTGACTTATAAATTTGTTGCGGTTCTGTTTTGGTTCGAGCGGTTCGCCGGAATCAGCAATTTCTTCAATCGGTAACTTTGGATCCTCGCTCGTCATTCTTTTTGCCTTGCCTCGAGGAGCACATGGTGGCTGCTTTTTTGCAGATTTGCTCGATCCGGATGGCTAAAAGAAAAATAAGTCGTTAATAAATGCAACATAAATCAATTAATGCATGTAGTTAACAACAACATATCGCCATATTTATTATAAACACATATACACCTCTCCGCCGGAGTTTGCTATCACCACATCAAAGTCTTGTGACTCGATTCCAAAGTCGTTCAAAAATTGGTTGAAATCATAATCATCTACATCTCCTCCAGCTCGGGCATCATTAAAAATAAGTTGTTCCATTTGGTCTTCCATCTCTTCGTCTCGTTGAAATTGTGCTTCTTCTATCTGCTCGTCTCGCAAGTGCTCCATAGCTCAAATGTACCTGCAATCAATCAAATTTGCAATCAAGTTTAGATTTATTCTAAAAAAGATACAAGTATGCAATCCTATAAATTACAAGAATATGAATATTGGGTTGAATGATTGTTTAAAATATTCTATAAATTACAATGTACCTGTTTACTATTCAAGCATGTCAAACTAATGCACCCAAGTGTAACTCTCATAAATAAAACTGGGAGGAAGCAGCTGATACAACTGGGTCATATATATTATATATATTACAATCATCTCAATTTGCATATCTAACACACAAAAGGTTTAAGATTTAATTTCAGACCTTGGCTAACTCACATCACAGTTCAAACAAATATCTGCAACCCAAATTCCATACACATAATGAAGGCAATATCTCATCTTCAGACCTCAAGTTCTCCAACAACTAAAATAGCTTTAAATTCCATCAGCTTTATATACATGTTGTAGACATATCGAGGAATCTAGAATTCCATCAGCTTTATATACAAATAGTTCGGATTTTCTTTACTACTGGATCATATAGTCATGTCTTTTACACCTGAAATCGAGGCAACGACGAGGAGGAGCGGCACAGCCTCGGCAAGGAGGAGCGGCACAGCGGACCGGCGAGCAGCACCTCGGGCGGGCAGATTCTATCTTCTGAACTCCACTCTATGGATCAAGACAGAATCAGAGCAAGGTTAGTGCTATTCGTAACTCTTAAGGCTCAAGCCTCTGCTATTCATTAACACTACCCGCAAAAAAATTAAGAAATTGAAAACTCCCAATTGTAAGAAGACATGATGTTCAAATCAGAAGCTATGCTGAAAAAGGGTAATTTGGCAGTGTTTAGCTGCAAATTCAGACAACACGATCAAGCTAAACGATATCCTCTAATCAACGTGAATGTAGTATGAGAACTCGACCAAATTGGCGTATGCAGATCATAAACGCGTCAAGTAATTATTTATTAAGGCTGTAAACAGTGGAGTAACATGTTAATTCGTTCGCTGAATACCTATATTTTGGAGTATAAAGCTAGCAAAAAGAAGTGAGTTTAAGCGGAGCATCTTGTTCTGAATCTGCCAGTTACATAAACCCATCTGAGTTTGCTGAACACCAACTATTTGCAAGCAAAGGAGATACAGTTAGGTAATTAACCACATGACATGGAGTATGTAAGGAAGTCAAGTGTTAGTTCAAGTGGATGGAGAGAGTATATATTATCTGATTCAGCACTTCATAAAAATGGCGAACACAAGTAAACTACGGGGCATAGGTCAATATGTCAATAAAATGACGCATTTGCAAGGCATGGAAGGAAGCCAGGAGGCTATGGTGTATTCACATCACTAAATATCACCCATTTTTCATCTTGATTTGAATTTAATATAAATTCTTTTGGCACTGTTGGGTGTCCTCAATTGTAGTCTTCCATTGTCAGGCACGCTGATTTGCACTCTCAAACACAAACACCTTTTTTGGTTGTAAGAGAATTAAGTTAGGCGTGACATACATAGCATCTAGGAAAACGTAAAATAGATCATCTAGGATAATATTAAAGACCACTAAAAAACATGTCTAAGGTGCATATCCAAAACTCTGAAGAGTTTGCTACTTGCACACTGAGTTCATTTGGATCATCAGACAAAGTAATATTCCCCTTAATCACCATTTTTAGGGTCATCACCACAGATCAACTAAGGCTTGTTAATAAGGACCAAGTGGACCTTCTTATTTGATAGCTTATTATTACCAAAACCTGACATAGCAACAATGTCAGATTAGAAATGACTTGCAAATGGATTTTGTTGCTGCAAAATCGAGGCTGATTGCCATAAAGAAACATAGAGAAACAAGATCTATTTGCCAGGAATATTTTTCACAATAGTAGCCACCTTGGATTAAATTAAATATTAGGCATTGACAGCATATTAAACATAGAGAAGCATGAGTCCTATTTTTCTTACGGATGGGAAGAAGGCCGCCGCTGTAGCAGCCACCTCGGGCGCGAGGAGGAGGAGGAGGTCGGGCGGGCAGCACCTCGGGCATGAGGAGGAGGAGGTCGGGCGGTGCAACACCTCGGGCGCGTGGAGGAGGAGGTGGGCAGCACGACGAGCGCGGACGACGGCGCGGACGAGGACGAGGAGGAGCTCGGGCGGCGCGGACGGCGAGCAACACCTCGGGCGGGCAGAGGCGCGAGGAGGAGGAGCTCGGGCGGCGCGGACAGCGAGCAGCACGCGCGGCGGAGAGGAAAGGGCGGCGGCGCCGGAGATAGCTAGGGTTTCAGAGAATGGAGACGAATTTGGGGAAGAATGGGGAAAAAATTGGCCGCGACACACTAAGTGTCGCGGGAAGGACCTTTAGTCGCGGTTCCAGCCCCGAACCGCGACTAAAGGGTCTTTAGTCCCGGTTGGTAACACCAACCGCGACTAAAGTCTTTTTTTTTCTTTGCTTCTTTTTCTTTTTACTGGTTTTTGTTTTTGTTTTCTTTTATTTACTTTGGTTTACTTATTTTTTGAATTGTTTTGTTTCTAGTTTATTTTTCTGTTTTGCTTTATATTCTTTCATTTTCCATTTTTTGATTTATTTTTGTTTGGTATCTAGTTTTCATAAATATCATTTTCCATTTTTTAAGTGCAAAAAATGAGGTTTTTCGTGAAGTAAGTACAGAAAATATGATTCCAAATGGCACCAAACTATTTTTCACTAAGAGTGGTGCACACATGATGGATGATCCCCAAGTTTGAGTTTTTTCTTACAATTCTAACTAATTTCCCCTAGTTAATTGAGTTTATGTTGATTTATCGAAAGTAATTCAAATTTGAACTACAACTATTTGATAGTTTGGTCTGAAACTTTTGGAAAAATCATTTTAAGGTACACAACTAGTGGTTATATCACAGAAACATTGATAGTTCTAGAAAATATCACCTCTTCCGATGATTAGTCGTAGCGACCGTTTTGATCGTTTTTAAGAAAAAATGTAATAAAGTGATAAACACCTCAAAAAATCAAATCCTTTGGCATGGGCTCCTTATATGTGTACTAGTTGCTAGGAAAAATGATAAACACCTCAAAAAATCAAATCCTTGAACATCTAGAAGTTTCAAGCCAAATGACCAAGTTATGGTCATTTCAAGCCAAGCCAAATGACCGTGGCAAGACATCTCTGATGATCTACAACCGTCCGACAAGACATCTCTGATGATCTGCAACCGTTTGCCGCTGGTTGCCCAGAGATGCCTCTGCCGAGGGGAGGGTTCACCTTCAGCCTTCACTGAGTGCTCTCTGCTACCCGTGTGCTGCCAAAATGAACTACAATGAGTAGACACTGAGTGCTGAACATGTCCGGGAGGGGGGATATATATAAGGTTCGTGTGCTTCTTTAGTCCCGGTTGGTAACAACAACCGAGTCATGTGGGTCACGAAGTGGTCGTGATACTGTTGATTCAACAACTCAGAATCTCTCAAAAGAAACACACCTCAGATCCAACGTCTCACAAGCACTAGAAAGAAACACACGATCCATGTGCTTCTTTAGTCTCGGTTGGTAACACCAACCGGGACTAAAGAAGCACATGGATCGTGTGTTTCTTTAAAACACTTGTGAGCCGTTGGATGAAGAGATGTGTTTCTTTTGAGAGATTCTGAGCTGTTGGATGGGCACTATCATGACCAGTTCGTGAGTCACATGACCCTATATATAGCCCCCTCTTGAACATGTTCGGCAGTCATTGTCTCCTCATTCTACTTCATCGACAGAATACAAAGCATTCGGATTCCCTGCATACGTCCAACGGTGCATTTCATATGCAGGCACTCACGAGCCACCGTTGGGCTGTATGCAGGTGAAATCGTGTGTTTTGTTCCATGCATCTACAAAATACTTCAGTTCACTTGTTCTTCTGATACAAAGCATTCGGATATTACACATCAACAATAATATCCCTCTCTAGTGTTTATTTGTTCTTCCGATTGCGCCGTAACCACGGACAATCTTCTTCATTTAACTTGATACTTGGATCAGTGTTGACTTTAAAGGGCGGAATGTCATGAAACTTATCGTAATCTTCTGACATGTCTGTCTTGTCCTCCACTCCCACAATGACTCTTTTCCCTGAAAGAACTATGTGGCGCTTTGGCTCATCGTATGATGTACTCGCTTGCTTATCTTTTGTTTTTTTCGGTAGGGTAGACATGTCTTTCACATAGAAAACCTGAGCAACTTCACTGGCTAGGACGAATGGTTCTCGTACGAAAGATTGTTGAGATCCACTGTAGTCATTCCGTATCGTGGGTCTACCTCTACCCCGCCTCGTAGGTTGAACCATTTGCACTTGAACAAAGGGACCTTAAAAGTAGGTCCATAGTCAAGTTCCCATATCTCCTCTATGTAACCATAATATGTGTCCTTTGTCCCGTTGCAGTTTGTTGCATCAAAGCGTACTCCACTGTTTTGGTTGGTGCTCTTTTTATCTTGTTTGGCTGTGTAAAATATATTTCCATTTATCTCGTACCCTTGAAAAGTCAATATAGTTGAAGCTGGTGATGTGGCCAACAAGTATAGTTGTTCTTCAACATTGGTGTCATTAATGAGACGTCTTTTTAACCAACTGCTGAAAGTCTTCATGTGTTCTCCATCAATACAATCTTCAGATTTCTCCGGGTACTTGGAGCATAAAACATTCTTGTGTTCCTCGACATACGGACCCACCAAACTGGAATTATGTAGAACGGTGTCGTGTGCTTGAGTGAAAGAATCCCCGTCTTGACATATTGTTGCTTTCTTTCCAAGGGTGCCTTTTCCATGCAGTCTCCCCTCATGACGTGATTCAGGAACACCGATCGGCTTCAGATCAGGAATAAAATCTACACAAAACTCAATGACCTCCTCTGTTCCATAACCCTTGACGATGCTTCCTTCTGGCCTAGCCCGGTTATGCACATATTTTTTTAAGACTCCCATGAACCTCTCAAAGGGGAACATGTTGTGTAAAAATACAGGACCGAGAACAGAAATCTCTTCGACTAGGTGGACTACAAGGTGCGTCATAATATTGTAGAAGGTTGGTGGGAACACCAACTCGAAGCTGACAAGACATTGGACCACATCCTTCTCTAAATTTTTTAGAGTTAGTGGATTGATGACCTTCTGAGAAATTGCATTGAGAAATGCACATAGCTTCACAATGGGTTCTCGAACATTTTCCGGTAGAAGCCCTCTCAATGCAACCGGAAGTAATTGTGTCATAATCACGTGACAGTCATGAGACTTTAGATTCTGAAATTTTTGCTCTGCCATGTTTATTATTCCTTTTATATTTGATGAGAAGCCAGATGGAACCTTCATACTGCGAAGGCACTCAAAAAATATTTTCTTCTCTTCTTTAGTAAGAGCGTAGCTTGCAGGACTTGGCTGATTCTCTGAATGAGTATCGTCTCGATGCATCTCTTCGCTCATACGTTGATGGGTCTGCCTTCCTTTCGGTGTACCTTTTTTTGACTTCCCATCTTTTGACTTCTCATACACGCCTAAGAAGTTTAGCAAATTGCAACAAATGTTCTTTGTCACGTGCATCACGTCGATTGCAGAGTGAATCTCTAGCATTATCCAATATGGCAGCTCCCAAAATATAGATTTCTTCTTCCACATGGGTACGTGGTTGTTTGCGTCATTCGGAACAGTGAGACCGCCAGGACCCTTTCCAAAGATTACATTTAAATCCTTGACCATATCATGTATAGCAGAACTAGAAGGGCGGGTAGGCCTCGACCGATGATCTGCCTCACATTTGTAATGCTTGCCTTTCTTCCTTAACGGATGCTTGGGTACAAGAAACCGACAATGACCTAGGTACACATTCTTGTTACCTAAATGTATACTATCAGTATCAGCTAAACAGTGCGTGCATGCATTGTATCCCTTGTTTGACTGTCCTGAAATGTTGCCTAGAGCAGGCCAATCATTGATGGTTACAAAAAGCAAAGCTCGTAGATCAAATTCCTCCAGTTTGTGCTCATCCCACACACGTACACCTTCCTCACACCACAACTGCAAAAGTTCTTCAACTAATGGCCTGAGGTACACATCAATGTCGTTGCCAGGTTGCTTCGGGACTTGAATGAGCACGGGCATCATAATGTACTTCCGCTTCATGCACAGCCAAGGAGGAAGGTTATAGATACATAGAGTCACGGGCCAAGTGCTGTGACTGGAGCTCTGCTCTCCAAAAGGATTAAAGCCATCTGTACTTAGGCCAAATCTTAAGTTCCTTGCGTCATCTGAAAATGTCGGGAACTCTCTGTCAATTTTTCTCCACTGGGACCCATCCGCGGGGTGTCTCAACATCAAGTCTTTTTTACGATCTTCTTTGTGCCAACGCAACAACTTGGCATGCTCTCTATTGCTGAACAAACGTTTCAACCGTGGTATTATAGGAGCATACCACATCACCTTTGCAGGAATCCTCTTCCTGGGGCGCGGCTCGCCCTCAACATCACCAGGGTCATCTCGCCCGATCTTATACCGCAAAGCACCGCATACAGGACATGCATTCAATTTTTCGTGCTCACCGCGGTAGAGGATGCAGTCATTAATGCAAGCGTGTATCTTATGCACCTCTAATCCTAGAGGGCATACCACCTTCTTTGCTTCATACGTACTAGACGGCAATTCGTTATCCTTTGGAAGCATCTTCTTAACTATTTTTAACAAATTTTCAAATCCCTTGTCAGAAGTACCATTCTCTGCCTTCCATTGCAACAATTCAAGTGTGGTACCTAGCTTTTTCTGGTCATTTTGACAAGTTGGGTACAACAATTTGGCGTGATCAGCTAACATACGCTCCAACTTCAACCTTTTGTTTTCACTTCCACAGTCCATTTGTGCATCACGAATGGCCCGACGAAGATCATCGTCGGGCTCATCAATAATGGGATCTTCTTCAGTTTCGTCTTCTCCCATTGTAGTATCACTGAACCAAGGATACTTGTCATTATCCTCCTCTTCTTCATTTTCTTCCATGATAACCCCTGTTTCTCCGTGCTTGGTCCAACAATAATAACCAGGCATAAAACCATTATGCAAGAGGTGTGAGTGAATGACTTTTGAGGTAGAATGATCACTCATATTCTTGCAGGCACTACATGGACAACGAATAAAACCGTTCTTCGGCTTGTTTGCCTCAGCCATATGGAGAAAATTATGCATGCCATCAATGAACTCAGGACAACATCGGTCACCGTACATCCATTGTCGGTTCATCTGTATTACATAAAAGTATATCGAACCCCATTATTACACTACTGTCATAAATAATATGTAAGAGCAAATTAATTAATACAATGTCATCCATTAAAATAAGAGTAGAGTATTGACAAGCGGTAATACATAGTTCTCATAAAACATACATTAACTGAAACAAATATAAAAATTATCTAAAGAATTTAAATCCGACAACAAATGCAATCAAAATCGCAACTAAGGTAAATACTAAACCCACAGCATAATGATACCAAGCCTCCCGATTAATGGCATATTTTCTAATCCTTTTTATCTTCAAGCGCATTGCATCCATCTTGATCTCGTTACCATCGACCACGTCGGCAAGTTTGAGCTCTAATTTCATCTTATCTTCTAAGCATTGAAGATAAAGAGCTTCACTTCTTTTCAATTTTGCTTTCAAATCATTGTTTTCTTTATCCAAAAACTCGACAATAGGGTCAGGTTCAATTTCTGGTTCAACTACCTCCTAGATAAAAATAATTCTATGTCAAGTTGGTCGCCATAATTGCCAGAAACATAGAATGAAATAAATAGTTTTGAAAATATACCACATCCGAATCATAGACCGGACGAGGACCGACGGGGACGGATATCAGAACCATGACACTATACATATAATACAAGTTAGAAAATTATACAAGTAGTAACTATGCATCTAAATCATAAAAGCTATGTTTTTAAAATAAAATAAAATATAGAGGCTCACCGAGGTGGTGACGGGACGGCGCGGGCGATCGACGTCGATAAGGCTCCTCACCACACTAAAACACATAAATCATTATTTTAGTTTGAGAACAAATTGCACATATACACAAATGAGATCATAACTTAGGCATTACATCGAACACCTTGCTTGCACAAAAAAATTGAAATGAGCAAAATGAGCTAAATAAGCAATGCCGGAAAGAGGATGAAGAGGCTAACCGTGGGGTGGCTTCAATCTTGCCAAATGGTGTAAAATATTATGGATTATCTAGTCTTGGGGAGAGGAAAAGGAGAAGAAATGGAGAGGAAATGATTTTGAGCTCGGGCTCGGTGGGAAAAATGGAGTGAGCAGGGGTGGAAGAAGCTGATAAAGTGAGGACCTTTAGTCCCGGTTTGTGTTAAGAACCGGGACTAAAGGTCTCTGGCGCTGGGGCCCGAACCTTTAGTCTCGGTTCGTAACACGAACCGGGACTAAAGGTCCCTCACAAATCCGACGGTGTGGCTCTCACCCCTTTAGTCTGGGTTCAAAAAATGAACCGAGACTAAAGGGTGAACCAAAGGCTCGTTTTCTACTAGTGTTTGTACCGTTGATATGATTATTAACAGATTGTTGTTAATTCTGTACAGTTGATATGATTATTAATAGATTTTTGTACCTTTCCACAAATGAACTTTTTTCATTAAAAAATCTGATCCAGTACAAAAGGGTCAATAAATATTATAATTGTTCAAATGTACCATTTTTGTGTTTTTGGTAAACACGACTTTTTCTTGACATTTATTATGTCATTAAGTTACACGTTTAATGTATATTCATATTTTATTCAAAAAGAGAGCTTTTATCACATCAATGTAATATGCACCAAGAAGGTATCGAAGGGGGCTTTCGTACGAACACACCCGCTAGTACCTCGTTATGCTTAGAGGACAGCTGTAGGCGCTGGATTCGGGTATAGTACCATAGGGCATAGGTATATAGGGTCGACCGATAAATCGCCGACAAGCCTCTACTTAGTATCTTTAATAAGGTCTGGCTTCATTAAAGCCGACGAGCATGTCGTTCTTCTATGTTTGCATCAAGTTTAACCCTCATTAAAGCAAAATATTCACTAAATCAAGATCTTTCTCAGTTGGTTTTATGTATTGGCTTACCGGAAAGCTAAAAATAACACTATGGGGAGGGGCCATAAACCAATGTCTGTGCCCCGTCGATGGGGAGGGCTTATTGGGAAAGCTAAAAATGTCCATGCCCCATCACGGGGAGGGGGTTACGGGCAAGCTAAAATAACACTACAAGAGGGCCCACAAACAAATAAATGAGTTTGTCGTGTGAAAAAATCTCGGGATGTTTGATGAATTCATCATGTGAAATTATATTTGATTTTTTTTACAGTTTAAGTTTTAATTTCAAAAAAAAAATCCGGGAATTTAGTCCTATTACCGGCCGGTAATTTCCAGTAACCCGGAAATACAGCCCCCTCTGAGAAATAAAATAAAAACGGTACCCAAAACCTTGTATGTCCAGATTCAACCCTTGTAAAAGAGAAATATTCACTCATGAAGATTTTTCAATAAGAAAATGAAAAATCCCCATTCTCGCTATATTGTAAATTTTTGTATTTGGTGTGTACAAATTACTACCCATAAAAAAACACTGAATCGTACGACATTCACATTTTATTTATCCTATTGTATGGGTCATGTGTGTATAGCTATGGAAGAGCTCAGTTCACTCCCGCGGTTAGGGTTCACCAGCCCCGCGCCGCCGTCCTCCCCTCCTCTCTCCCCTACCCCTCTCTGCCCCGCTCCCGTCGCTCCCTCGAGGGCGACCGGGGCGTCCCCAAACTCCTGCCGGCGGGCTCTCTCTAACCTCTTCCATCCTTCGCCGCCGCAGGCAGGGGTCGTCGGGCGCAGCCCCGGCGACGCCGGCGGCGGCGGACATTCCTTCCCCGCGTCCAAGGTGGAATGGTCGGGGCTTCTCCTGAAGGGGTTACGGTGCAGAAAACAATAATTTTCTAGCGTATGAAACCCTAACTTAGCTAGGATCTATCTATCTAGTACATGCGATAACGGTGGCGGAACTGGTTACATTACCTCCATGTAGACCGATAGCGGGGATTACGCTTGCGCACAAGCGTTGACGATGAAGTCGTACGTAGCCGACCTCGAGGTCGCGGAGAACTTGCCGCGATGACGAAGATGATGACGCCGGGTGTCGACGATGACCTGCGTCGGCGAGCGTCGGGCGGAAGTTGGTGGGGCGCCGGCACCAAGGGGTGCGCCGGCGGCAGAGGGGGGGCGGCGCGGCGGCTGCAGGGGTGAGACGACGTCGCTCAGGCTCCTCAAAAAGAGTTACCTCCGAGCACTCGCAAACATACGGAGCTTAGCGACAACCCCCGATCATTCAGATCCAGCTGAAATCGCAGGGGTAGATCTTATCTGGAATCTCGCGGGGCAACGGTGCCCAGCGGTATAGCTTAGGTGGAGAGAGGGGGCAAAACGGGCGGAGAAACAGCTCGGCCGGCCTGCAATACAATTAATTGTATTTTCCAATGAATTAATCTAATTAATATGCCTTGCTATATAAAGGGGGAGGGGGTGTGCAAACTCCCTAGCTCCCCCATGTGGGACTAAAGGAGGAGAGGGAAGGGGGGGGGGGGGTTCAGCCGAACCCCCCATGGGCTTGTCCCACTCCTAGTCCAACTCGGACTAGGGGCCAAGCCCCCCTTTCCTTAGGTGGTGCGTCTCCCCCTCTTGCGCCCTCTTAGGGCCCATGTAGGTGGGAGCCCCCTTTTTCCTTTATTTAATTAATATAAAATCCTATTAATTCATAATTAATATATTTATATATAATTCAATATCACGTGACTCCGAAACAATTTCGGAACCACCCGAACAACTTTCAGACATCCCTGGAACCATTCCAGACCTTCCCGGAACTCCTTCCGGACCACCGGAACTCTTTCCGGATCATTTCTCTCTCTCCATCAAAAACCTATATTATCCCAGAACCTATCTCCTGGTGTCGTTAAGACCTTAAGTTTGTTACGCTACGGTTCGAGAACACTCCAGATATGGTCGAGACACTCCGCTCACCAATGACCGTCAGGGATACCTGGATGTATATGACGGCCCCTGTGCATTCTACGAATATCGTCGTTGAACCATAAATATGATATTCATTCCCTTTGTTTCTGCGATACTACCTTGTCCGAGATATGATCGTAGACATACCGATGTCTTTGTTGTATCTCGTTACCGACGAAGGTTATTAACTCGTCTGTGATATTACATCTCCATGACCTAGTCATAAGCTGCGCAGCTATATAGATGTAATCTCACCGAGTGGGCCCAGAGTATCTTTCCATTACAAGAATGAACAAATCCCGCTCTTGATCCTTACGTCTCGATGCTCTTTCGGAATACCCAAGATGGACACCGTTATTGTTATGCTATATAAGACACAACGTTTGATGCTCTCAAAGCACCCCTACGAAGCATCAATAAGTACGGTCTCACGGTCTAAGGAACAAGCTACCATATTCTTATCTATTGCAAATGACAAACATCGTAATACGATCTTATTGCAATACTTTGCGTATGTCCATCATCTTATTCAACTAACAAGATGACCCCACTATCAACCGACGTCATTGTCCTTGATCGGGAATCTCGATCAACTGTTGCCCAATGGACTAGCTCATATAGAGGCTTGCTAGGGACCTGGTTGTCTATGTATCACACGTGTATTAATAATTCCGATTAATTCAATTATAGCATAATACACAAACCTATTATAAACTTATAAGATAAAGCAATAAATACTACTTATTTATTTGCCTCTAGGGCATATCTCCTTCATCTCCGTCCTGTGCGGCGGTGCTCGTCGGGAGCTCATGGTCCGGCTCGGCCGGCGGGTTCTGGTGGCGGTGCGGACCTGCAGCGTGCGGCGCAGGCGGCAGGCGGCCGTCGGCCGGCTTGGCCCTGGTCTGAGTTGCCTCGGCCCTAGATGGGCTCGGGCGGGCTCAGATGGGCTTGAGCGGGCTGGGGCGTGTGCGCGGCTGCGGCTTCCTCTGAAGATGGTGGCGGCGACGGTGCGGGGCAGGGGATGGCGGTGCTGCAGCTCTGCCTGTTGCAGTAGGGCGGCAGGAGCTATACCGGGCCAGGCGGGTCTGGTTTGCTCCGACTGCTCTGTCTGGTCGGCTACCGCCTCTCGGTGGTGGAGGTTGGTCCCTCCCATGGTGTAGCGGTGCTGCTGTCCCTCGTTCCGGTGGTGTTGCCTGATCCGATCTGCAGACCGCGGTCTGGTGCTCGTGGAGAGACGGCGTTGATGACAGTAAAGTCGTGGTGCGCATGCCGGCGGGAGAAGCGAGTGGTGGTGCTCCGGATATGTCTGGGTGTTTTTGTGTCTTGGGCTCGGGAGAAATCCGTGTTGACTCGTTCGACACCGACGTGGTGCCGCCTTCGGGTGGCGTCATTCCTTGTTGGAGTGCGTCGTGGGTAGCCCGAGTTCTCCTTACACCGAGTGCCGGGGGAAACCCTAGGAGCAGTGTGTTGATCTGAGTAGCAGCGCCGTGACGACGGTGCCCCCTTCGAGTGAGTTGCTGCTTGGTACTGAGTGCTGGGGGAAACCCTACGAGCAGTGGGCTGATCCGAGTAGCAGCGCCGTGTCGATGGTGCCCCTTCCGAGGGAGTTGCTTTTTGGTACTGGACGCATCGGAGTGCCGCGAGCGTGGGGGGACAAATTCGGAGGGCGCAACGATGGAGGGTCTTTTTCGCGTAGTCGATTCGCCATGTTCTTCTTTTCTTTCTGTTTTGGGCGATGTGTCTGCTGATGACCCAGCTTGTGTGGTGTGTGTGTTGTTCTTGTATCGGTGATTGTCTGTTGGTCGTTGCTTTATTCATAAAGCGGGGCGAAAGCCTGTTTCGTGGTGTGTATAGCTATGTTCGTTGAATATCCATTGGGCCGTGATGCAGCCAAGATAGAGTCAAGTGCATATTGACCAGATGTTGAACGATGGACCAAGCTGTCACAGTCGATCGGTAAGGAGTGAATATTGTTGCCGGCTGCCTTGTATTGAAACTACTCTCTTCCTTGTGAATTTTCGGTGATGCTAGGTCTTAATTCTCAAAGTACGTCAAGAGCAGCCCCATGGTGTTCGTTCTTCTAAGCACTTGTGATCTTTTTCCCGAATCGCGCATATGCCAACTACTAGCGCTGGTTTGAATAAAATTGGGGCCAAGGCGCCGTCTAAACAGTCCAATATTTTGTGAAGAAATAAAGCACCATCGATCTACTCCATAAAGTGAAGAAATAATGTGCTATACAATGGGGAAGCTAGTGGAGCCAACTAAGAAGGCTATGTTGCAGAGAAACAAATTTGTATGAATATACAAAAATGTAGTGACACGTATATATGGAAACTATCTCTTGTTTTGTTGCTCGATCACTACATGCATTGATTCATAGAAGCTTCTAGGATATGAAAACAGAAGAGAGAGGAAGGTTCGTGGATGCATTGGTAGATAGCCAGCGGCCGGAGATGGATGCAGCGCAGCTGATGGCCTAAATGCACCTGCAGATGTCCAGGTGCATGCATGGCATTTTGCCTCCTGCTGCCGGCACCATGCATGGACATCAATCCAATTCAACACGCCCCCAAAGAGGGATCTAGTGGCCGTTATACCCGGATGGAACTGTAGCTCGAAAGCCCCTTCATCGCCGTTATATATTGATGATCTTTCTCTAGATCGGTCTTGATTTGCCATCGCTGCCACGTACGTTCGGCTCTTTCCTGCCTCCTTCCTGTCATCTCATGCATGCATGCATCTTTAGTTTTTCATGTCCATCCATCTCGTATTCATCTCTTCGATCAGTCTCCTGGTCCTCGATCCCGGGCTTGTTGCGGCCTCAATGCTTGCTTGATGTTTCTCTGCTTTGATCGAACCCAGTCAAAATAACAGAAACGCACGTTGATATCTATAATGTCCGCCGTTCATTGATTACACAGTTGATCTCGAACAATTTTCATTTGATTCATTTCTATATGCAAGAGGGATCTCGTACGGAAGCTTCTCTTAATCGGTTCAGTTATGAATGGATTGAACGTAACGTCAGAGGGAGAGATTGACCATGACCTCTTCTTCAACTAGCTGCCTAATTCTTCTTTCTTCTTCCTGGACTTCTTCCTCCCTGCTTTGTTGTTGGTCCTCATATATATGCAGACGTTCACAGTTATCGCACCGCCACCACCCACGAAGCTCACCTAGCTAGCTCAATCGGAATCTGTCCGTCGCCAACACGCATATTGACATACTCTCCAAAATCTACAACTTTATATCGTGTTTTATTGAATGACTATATATATAGTAGTCTATCTTTATCCCATATTTAGAGGTACGTAATGCGATTTAGTTTACTTCTGCGAGCGAGGTTATTGATCCAGAAAGCAACGATGAGAGAATGAAAGCGACATGGGATTGATGCGGCATGATGGAAGCTTCCTAATTAAGTTGGCAGTACCTGTTCGATTTGCATTCACATTCTCATATATGCTATTCGGATTTAGCTAATCAACCACGTCCTAGCTTTTTTTAAGGATTCTCAGAGATTGCTCCCGGTTACAGTAATTTACATAACCAATCCATCGCTTTCGCTTTCGCATACATCCTGCTGAACCACATGTTTAGAACTGTGTGCATCAATTAATTCAGGCTAAGGTTATCCTTCATTTAAAAAAAAAGTAAAGCAGTAAAGCTATAAGCCTATTGTAGGGTATAAGTTTTTCACTGTGACCACAAAAGGCCCGACCGGGTGTGATAGTTAAAACTCTTTAAATAATAAAACTCCCTTTATCGAAAAAAAATAGAAGGCCCGACGTGGATATTAGCCTCAACACTGTCCGACAAGCGTCACAAAAGGTCTCAAGAAACTAGCATCTATACTAAACTAAGCCTCCTGCATTGTTGTTGTGGCCATCCGTCCAGGTCATCACATCACCACATCAAAATTCAAACTATTCGGTATTTTTTGCTCGGTAAACCGATTTATCGAGGGGCTCGAGAAATGTGGTTACCAGGTGGTAAGCAAATTTCCCGCTTGGTTACCCAAACCTTGGCCCATGCAAAACATTGACGATGAGCAGGGGCGGCGGATACAAGGGGGACCAGCAGGGGCCTGCCCCCCCTAACACCATTGATGTACTCCTGATAAGCTATGAACAGTTCCTAATTTAATTTTTTTTACACTCTAGGCCCCCTTAACCTCCAGATTTAGGCAATCCTGGCTCCGTCATTGACAATGAGTAGGAAAAGGCTGAATAATCTTTTCAATTGTCTCTCACTCTCTCTTAATTCATGTTAGGAGTATTGGTTTGACCGACAGAAACATACTATGTAGGCAATCCTGGCTCCACCACAGACGATGAGTAGGAAAAGGCTGAATAATCTTTTCAGTTGTCTCTCGATGAGTAGGAAAAGGCTGAATAATATTTTCAATTGTCTCTCACTCTCTCTTAATTCATGCTAGGAGTATTGGTTTGACCGAGAGAAATATACTATGTAGGTAAGACAACTCGTTGAGCAGGCTATATGTTGATGTAGGTTTTAGTGCGACCAAGATTCAGTTTGAAGACTAGGACACTGTCTCTTTTTACACAAGCTATCGGTTTGAATAAGTCGAACGGTGTAAGTTCATACCGTTTGTAACCTATTCCAAAATCGTAAACAATTTCTGGATTCCCCCCTTCTAATTGGAGGGTTTCTAATTTCGTCTAATGTCTAATAATTTGACGCCGCCGATCTTGCACACAAAACAAACCTGCAGCTTCTATCGTCGCCATGTAGATGTTGTGTGGTCGGTATGCAATGGTAGCTAGTAGAGTAATATTTTTGAAATAAACGGAAAGGAAGTCGACGTTGACTTTATTAAGTGTTGACCTAATCCTGCGCATGGACCGAATCACAGAGTCTGGTCGAACTGTTGATTAATGTGGGCTTTGAAACTCAGAACAGAAACCGAGCGAATAAATACCCAAGTTGAAAGTTGAAAGGGATAGTGCTGGCTGATTCTCCCTCCAGGGGCAGGCAACTTGACAGTTGACAGCCACACCCACTCCACACGTACACACGCAGAGAGGTGGGTGAAATAATCGATTCTAGAACATGCTGGCAAATAATTACGGGTTATATTAATTCTTGAGGTTTTGCTAATTCTCAGGTGTCTGAGATTTTCTTAATTCTCAGTCACTCATGAAAATATGCATCAGTTGCACTTTTCTGGCAGAAATATGCAATTGCACTTTTTTATCAGAAAAGGTCAACTCGTTTTAGTTGCACTTTTTTTTAAACCGCAGTTACAATTTTCTGAGTCGATTGAGACTTAAGAAAAATTCATGCGCCCGCACTCCCTAATTCTTGTTAGCACTTAACCTATTTATGTCATTGCATACTCCACGAGTTGACATTCTTCAAAGACTCGCATTTTATGCTCCAGGAGCCAGCATTCTCACATGACTCGGCATTTCATGTTCCAGAAGTCGACATTCTCCCATGAGCTAGTTAGCTATTGTCAGCCGGCAGAATCTAAGGATCTGGCCTTGTCCCAGAAGCCGAATAGTTGATGTGGAAGGACATGCACACAGAATTTTCGCGACACCATCACCGGCGTGGGTGCACAATGGCACAACAAAGTATAGTTTGGTCACAAACGTGTTCATACACGTAAGTGATTTATAGATATTACTGACATGGGTGAAACAATGCAACGCCGTTGCTATATTTGGCCGTGACAATTTTTTTGCGGCCACATATCATTGACGTGCCGCTCATACAGACACGCCGGTGATGTCAAATTAGCAGTGGTAGGGGCATTGTTCTATGCAAGTTATTATTTCTTCCCATCCAATCCCAGCAAATCACTGGCGCGTGGCTCCATCATATGATTTCTTGTCAGCTATAAGACTAGTCATAGTGGGGAATATCATAAAATGTGGTATCATGCAAATGATATTAGTATATGTTACTATCTCAATAGTGGGGAGTATCATAATAATAGTATCATATAATCATGCATTTATTAGGCTATAGACTCATCTTGTTTCGAAATCCGTTATGTTACGGTATCTACCTATGATACCACCACCACCTCTTTTTTCATTAAATACTTGTCACATCACCATTTTTACTTATGTGACACTTATGTTACTATCTATTTTACTCCCACTATGACTAGTTTAAGCAGTTTTGTGGATTGCACACACGCCAAGGCACACACTTCAAATCCTCGTCGGTCGAGCACCAGATCTAGGAGCAGTTTTTTTTTAGAAAAGGGTCACCCCGCTAAATTAGATACTCCCTCGGATCTATAAAAAATGTCGCTTATTTTATACTATGAATTGGAGGGAGTAGCAGAGTTGGTTGGTTATGGTAGGTTTGGAGAAAGGAAGGTGCGCGCATGGAGATGCACAATTTTTTCTACTCAATTGATCACGTGTGTGTATAAGACGCACGGCAGACAGATCCAGAGGCATACTACGTACAACTCGCAGCTGCAACAAGACAAGTAGACTCGAGCAGACAGAGGAGCTGGCAGTTGAAGGAGCTCGTCGATCAAGGACTGGCGATCAGGTTAGCCGCCGATCATCGTTGCCGATCGAGACACCGCTGTGGCTGGCTCGTCGGAAGACACCCGGAGGAGCTCGTCCAGGTAGTCCGCGCCCAGGTCCTCCAGCTCCACTACCACCTGCTGCTGCTGCTGCTGCACGGCGGTCGCGTCGACCTTGGTCGCCCGCTTGACCTTGTTTGGCGACCGCTTCCTCATGGAGTGGCGCCGCTTGAGGGCCAGCACGGGCGACCCTCCGGTGGCGCCGAGCGCGAGGGTGCGGATGGACTCCTGGACGCGGTCGACCGGGAAGTTGAGCACGGCGGCGGTGCCGCGCACGGAGAAGGCGGCCTGGTCGTAGGCCATGGCGGCCGCCTCGGGCGTGTTGAAGGTGCCGAGCCACACGCGGGCGCCTTTCCGGGTGGAGTCCCTGATCTCGGCGGCGAACTTGCCCCAAGGACGCTTCCGCACGCCGATGAGGCCGCCCTTGGTCGTCGACGTGGGGGCGGTGGCGGGCTGCTGGGGCTGGGCACGGCGCTTGCTTGGTGCCCCTGCAGTCGTGGCTGTGGTGGCCGGCTGTTGGTGGTCCGAGGTTGAGGAGGAGGATGAAGAGGAGGAGGACGGCTCCACGTCCAAGTCCAAGTAATGAAAATGGATGTCGTGGAGTAATAGGGTGTTGAGGAGGTGCATGTCGTCGCTGTCGCCCATGTCGAACGCCGACGACGAGTAGAGGCAGCCACCGCTGAAATGGTGATGTTTCTCCATGAGTGTTAGCTAGAAGAAGAAACTGTCAGTCTGGGAGGAGGAGCTAGCACCTGGCAGAGGTTAGTGTCCGAACTTGGGATGAGCAATGTCTGTTGGCATCTCGGCGAGCTTTTATAAGCAACCGGCCGATCGAGTCCATCTGCACATAAACGGCACATTTTTTTTTGGAAAAAGTCCATTCTGAACCCTGAATTCGTAGAGCTTCGCGATTTGAACCCTAAACTCTAAATTCCTGTCGTTTGGACCCCAAACTTGCGAATCCCGGTCTATTTTAAACCCTGAACCAGGATTCCAGCATAGAAAAATAATTAGTCAAACTGAATAATTTGCTAGTTTCACTGACTATAACGACCCACATGTCATGTCATGTGCATCTTCAACCTGAAAACTAAATGTGCCCCTGCTACCGCACCGCCGCGGCCATGCCGCCAGACAACCACGACGACGACGCGTCGCCAGTCACGCCGCGCACGCATCGGAGGTCCACAAAGACGCCGCCGCAGATGTCAGGACGTCCGCCGGAGCCCTCGCCCACGGTCGTGTGGAGCACCTCCGCCGAGGCGCCGTGCCACATCTTCGCAGCAGGTGCGCCGCGCCGCGCCGCGCTGCCGTTGCACACTGTCATCTTCACAGCGCAGCTGTCGCCCACGGCCTCCAAGGTGACGCCATGGCCAGGGAACTCGGCGGCGAGGTACTCCGCGTTGGGAGGAGGGAAGGGCGCTGGCGCCAGTGCTTCCATGATGTGCTTGTGAGAGGAGTTAGGGGTGGCGGCAGTTTGGAGCTCCGAATGCCATGGCCGACTCTCACGAGTGGCACCACGCGCAGGTGCTTAATCTGAACTGCAAATACTCTCTCGTCAGAGATTAGCTTAAGATATTTTTCCTGAAGTTCAGTGGACGAAGCAGGGGTGCTGGGCCTCGCACGTGCTGGTGCTGGACTTGGTCGTCGACGGCGCCGGTAGCAGCAGAAAGCGCCGGCCGTGGTGCGCCGGCTTCACGGGCTCGCCGACGTGCTCGAGTGCTCCCACGACGGCCGGCTGCAGAGGAGGACTACACCTCTGGGCCAGCCGCCTCCATCTCCCGCGCCCCCTCCATCTCCCACGCTCGTCCGTAGTCATCTCCTTCCATGGATTTTAGAGATTGGAGATGAATTGGGGATAGAGATGAATATAACATGTGGGACCATCCTGTCGGTGGGACAGTTGATATTCCCGGTCGGGATTTTTTTGTTTCTTGGTGTGCCAAACAGGTATAGGGTTCATTTTAGACCGGGATTGCTAACTTTAGGGTTCGAACAACCGGGATTTGAAGTTTAGGATTCGATCGGCCCGACCTCTACAAATTCAGGGTTTAAAATAGATTTTTTCCTTTTTTTTAAGATAAACTAAACGGCACATTTGACTGGTCCTGCTCGATACGAGGACCCAAATTTTGGGAATACATTCCCATTAAAAAACTCTATTGTGGGCTCCACAGGCCGCCAATGGAAGCCGAACGGAGAAGGTTGGCTCTGATATATGGAGGTGACATGGACACCTCCGTCCGTGCTGACATAGGGCGGCGGTGTACGACAAGCCAACACCACGTCACCCGTCCTCTGCTCCAAGCTTCTCTCACTCAGACAAACCACTGAGCAACCCACTTGCTCTTGTGTATACTAGTATTTTCCATAATCAATCATCAGTTACTAGTGTGAAACGAGAGCACTCCCCTCTGTCAAGCTCAGTTTCTAAGACTAGCCACACGTACGATATATATATATATATATATATACGCGATAGGAGATCGTATCATACGCTATGCATGATATCGGTTTATGATACTAATGTAACAATAAACGATATACATGTCATGCGGGTCTCACTATTTGCGGTACTTTATTAGCCGCTAGAGTACCACAAATTGCTTACGATTTCCTCAAACCACATGACGGTCGCGTTTCCAACTCAACATTCAACAACAACAATAAATAATGAAATTTTGGGTCATTGCCTGGCTAATATCACAACGCGTTCTACAGCTAGTGCTCTAACTCTTTTTAACAGACGTGTTGCCCCTGATTGTAGAATAGTAAATCTCGAACAATCAAAAATGAATAAAAAAGTGCTACGGTGAGCAGCATATACGAGGGCGATAAACATAACAAGCATGCAACATATAAATAAAGAAACCGAGTCTTCACCCACAAAAATAGTTGCTTCCCAGAATGACGCAAAATGGAATGCCAAGGGATGGAAGAAGAGGTTGTGGGACTCGCCGAACAAGGACGACATACCACGTCATAAATCTTTAGACCACAAAGCATCGACCCTTGAGCTCAGACGATAGCTAGAAACCCGGCCATCAAAGAAGAAGATAATTTGAGCATAACCGCGAGTCCCGCCATGCAATGTTGCGTAAAATGCAATTCTCTTTAAAGTAAAGGACAACTAATAATTAGAGAAAAGAAGTGAGAACCTAGAATATATCTCGGGTTTGTTAGGGCATAGCCCTTTGACATGAATATTCCTGCAAACAGTTGTCACATAAACAAATTTAAGTTTTAAAGCTCCAAATAGGATTTAAAAAGATTTCAGTATACCAGTACAATAGTGTAGCCTAAATCTAGCTTACTTACTTATTTATACACAAGACGTTGCAATTATTAGCTTCCTATATACCCCCCTACACTCATTCTCAACTTCCCAAAAGGCCAAAGCAAAGGTGTGGTATGCGTGCATCAGGCCACATATAATATGGATTAATTAACCCTACACATCTGTTAGTGTTGCTGCTGATAATATATCTATCTTCCTCAATTAGTTGACAATTGCAAGTTGCAAATTGATTGAGGGAACAACCAAGCGGTTGGTTTGGCTTTTGGCCTCACTAACTTTTCATGCTACAGGCACGTTGATGTGGACCGGTTGAAAGTCTGGAACGACGATATATTTCATTCAATATTATAAAAGCGAGCTCCATCCATCCTAGATAGCTCTCAAAATTTCTTAATTGGAACGTCGTAAGACGATTATTCTATTTTCTGGTGTAGCTATCACGAACCTCACGTACGTCACCCATGCCATTAAATGAAAATTTCCGTAAACTTGTAGTAGTAGCTAGGGTGATTAAAGATGATATATATACATATGCAACTCCGGTAAATATGTAATTCAACCTTTTACCATATGCGCGGGAGATTTCCTAGCTACCTCTTTATTTATTTATTTTCAAGCTAAAACTCAAAAGGTGCTCTTGCTAGGAAATATCTGTAAGCTATTTGAACGACATTTCTCAGAAAGGAATTTTGAGCAACATCGAGGAAGTAGCAGGTAGCATCGATCAGAGGTGACGGTTGCTTGCATCTGTATCGACGACGGAGGAAGGTGGCGTGCTCCTTCCTGCGGGAGCACCACCTCTGATGATGATGATCCATATATGGAGCTGTTCAGGTCTGACTCAACGGAACGGAACGGAATATATGCACGTACGGCGACATATAGCATCAACTTCCCGAGTGACGTTTAAAGCTCACTATCGGTCCCGATCCATCGTCGAAATGGATGCCAGGTGCAGTGCATGCACTACTCATTGTCTCAGACCAGGACCGGCCGGTTGTTTTGGTTCATTCACCGATCTGACCTATAACACCATATTATGTGTTCTACAAATGGAAATATAACTGAATTATTAGCATCTAAATGGCAACACAATAAAAATCTGGTTTCTCTTTGTGACAACATCCCCAAATACGTCCAATGGGGATCCGGACAAAAAATACCTCCAATGGCCGCCAGTTAGAGGCCCATCGGTTTGGAGAGGGCCATCTTTTGTCCGCACCCTCTTGGTGCCCCCATCTTTCCCGGGCCACTAGGGGTGACCGGCCTACAACGCCCACCCGATAGGTCGAATCAATGGGGTTCGAACCCAAAAAAGGGCCCAAATGGCACACCCTCCCATTTGTTACGACCCTCCAAAAAACTGCGTGACACCCTCCTGTCATACTCCACGACCATATGTAACAGCGAGGTTCAGAATCAACCCATCACGTATGGAAGTTTCTCTGACTTGATCCGTTCAGTTATGAATGGATGGAAAGTAATTAACAGGCTACTTGATTTGGTCGTGTATAAGGGAATTGCTTGCCTTTGATCCTGTGCGGCTGTGTAACCATATGTGGACGATTACAATCATTTAATCTTGTCATGGATTTTCTCCAAACAAACAAAAAGGCTGAATCTTGCGTGGGGAAAAATCAGGTCACATGCATCATGCATGGTAACTAATGTAGCTTAACCCCCAAATCTATGTTCCTGTATATCAGTCGGCACTCTCCTGTGCTGGTTCATTAGTAGTAGAAATTTGTGTAAGATCAAGCAATGAGACAACGATGCAGCACCGGGCATAGGATTTATGTCGACACTAAGATCTTACATTGCTCAGAAAGGCGAATCTTTTCTTTTCCAAAAAAAAATCATAGCTTGGCATGTTCACTCGCTATCTTTGTGAGACGCATGAATCAGGCAACAGGAACTAGGCCTGGGTATTAGGTTGACTCCACATAAATGATACATCCCCAGCACTGTAAAATTCATTAATCAAAGTATTGAAAGCCAACAACATCATATCAAATCGACTTATTGTCTATTAGACAATTAGCTACTTGAAGTTTCCCAGCTCCACAGAGGACAGACTGCAACAGCTTGAAGACACTGTCAAAATCACCGAAGCATACCCATCAGAGTTTTATAGCAGAACAAGCACACTGCTTCTGAAAAGAGCACCGGCACAAGCATACTCGCTGTCTCAGCTGTTGATAACAGCCCTACTGTTGAATCATATCTAATTGTAGACAGGTTTAAAATAACTCCAGACGAGTTAACCAATGCTTTAGTTAGATCTAGCTTCTCGCCATCCTTGATTAACTTAGAGCAGCCAAAGGAACAAAACTGCAACAAATTAAGGTCATCTTAACATTTATATAATCTGTACTACCTGCACACTTTGAAGTTAGAGAAATTCTTCCAGGTTAAGACAGTGAAACAAACAATCGCAGCTATTGGTCAAGCTAGTAAATCAACAAACAAGGTAATACAAGTCTGTATTTCATACACAATGGAACTGAGCGTGCAAACTTATTCATTCCACACACGTACGATTCACCTAAACTAGCAGAAAATAACTCATAAGTTACTCGTCATCAGTGACCTGGCCACAGTTCTCAATGACGACAGGCTCAGCCGTCCTCCCGCTGCTGCTCCCGACCTTCTCCATCTTCTCCACGACGCCGTACCCGTCGACAACCTGCCCGAATACGACGTGCTTGCCATCGAGCCACGGCGTGCTGGCGGTGCAGATGAAGAACTGGGAGCCGTTGGTGCCGGGTCCGGAGTTGGCCATGGAGAGCACGCCGGGCCCGGTATGCTTGAGCTTAAAGTTCTCGTCGGCGAACTTGGCGCCGTAGATGGACTCGCCGCCGGTGCCGTTGCCACGGGTGAAGTCGCCGCCCTGGCACATGAAGCCCGGGATGATGCGGTGGAAAGCCGAGCCCTTAAAGTGGAGCGGCTTGCCGCACGCGCCCAGGCCCTTCTCGCCCGTGCAGAGTTGCTGGAAGTTGGCGGCGGTGCGGGGCACCTTGTCGGCGAAGAGCTCCATCACTACGCGGCCGGCCTTGGCCTGGCCGATCAGGATGTCGAAGAAGACCTTAGGGTTCTTGGCGGCCATTGTTGCTCGAGCGAATGAAAGGTGGCTCCTTTCTTTTCCCTCCCTATAGCAAATCAAAGAGGCTCAATCTATGGAAAATTTTCAGATTCGTCAAGAAGGAACGGAAACAAAGTCGAATCAATCCGAAGTGTGTACATCATCCTTGCATGGTCCCCAGGGTAGCACTGCTGGAGATCATAGGGCGAGGAGATGAATAAATTGGTTTGGCACAAACATTGAGCTGAATAGGCCTTGGATAAATGACGCCTAGAAAGCCTTCGATATGTGCGATGCTTTCCAAATCCGAAACCAAATCGAATCAAACATCCATCCATGAGCGCAAACAAAGAAGAAATGCCAAGATCCCCAGAAGGTGGTGCAAGAAATTCTACCTTGGAACTTGGATGGAGCTGCTGCTCGGCTGCTGGTGCTGTGATGAAGATTGAGACTGACGGCGGCTGCGTGGGGGGGAAGGAGATAAAAAGGACAAAGGGTTTAGGGTTTTGAGGGCGCAGAAGCCACGGTTTCAATGGGCTTGGGCCTAGGTGGTGGCCAGGGTTGGAACTTACCGGGCATGCTGAGTATCCCAGCCCATTCAACGTATTCTCATTTTCTCAAAAAAAAAAAAAAAACAACGTATTCCTCAAAGAAAAAACAACAGAGTCCATAATCCCTCTCTCAACTTTTGTTTTGACTTACCTCTCTCTGAACATAAAAAAAAGGTGAGTACCAAAGGTAACCTTCAGTCCATGATTTTGCTTTAAGATTTACACCTTTTTTTTTTACAATGGACATCGCATTAAATGTTTTCGTTAAAAGTGAAACATATTTTTCGTCGTGGTCTACACAACAGAGGTTCCAAAAGGGTTAACTAAAACTGAAACCTTTTTGGTTGTACAAGGATATATCCATGCGCATGTAGATTGCATCTGGTGGCATCCTTGCGTGGTGGCGGAGCTAGCATGCGCCTACAAGCAGGAGCCCTCTGCTTGGCAGTTGCCCGGCGTCCACATGATGTTGTGGCGCGCTGGTACGCGCAGATCAAAGGCGGCGACATCTAAGTTCCTGCGCGTGACCATGATGCTCGTGTATCAAAATCTCATGAATTGTTTTCATATCCATGAACAGTTTTTTCAAATTTGTGAATCTTTTTAAAACTCTTTGGACATGTTCTTTAAATCATTAACAATTATTCGAACATCTGATGGGCGTAAAGTTAATACGCTTAGGTTGAGACTCCAAGTGCACAGTGAGTTGTGGAGGACTTGTTTTCCCCACGAAGGTGACTCGGTGGTTTATATCGGACTCTCGGGGAACTATGTGTAGAAGATTTATCTTCGTATCCTTCTCTTATAAGACTTACTTTCGTGCGCTTCCTTGACTCCTACTCCTTCTTCCTTCCAAAAAATGATCCCTGTGAAATATTAGGTCATTTGGACGTTGTTTGAGTCCATGACACATCAAAATATAGAAAATAGGGTTTTCTGCCAGCGCAGGGTTAATTCCAGAAAAATAGGGAAACTGTAAAATATTCCCAAAATCAATATAAAACATTAATATAACCTTATATGATGCAAATATGATTGAAATAACATGTAATACAATGCAAAGTTCATGTATGTATTTTACATACATCAACATCCAGGAAATTTGATGAAACCTCGTGAATTGTGACATGTTAGCTCATAAGTTAGTATTGTAACGAAGCTGATGTTGCTCACTGACGAAATGATGGGAACACAATATCTCGTGAAGGCAAAAAGTCACAAAGACCATCTAAGGATCTAGCCGAACACCACCAAGATAAGATGCTAGTCGACATTCTCTCGGATGCCTACCCGATGAGATCTACCGGCTAACAAGGCCCAACCACTTAAGTTAGGAAAAAGGCTTCACGACAAAACTGGATATGAGGTACATAGACAAAGCCCACAAAGACCGTATTTTCCCAAGTAAGCATAGGGAAAAAGGTACTCGAAGTCGCAGTCGGTACAGATAGAACGACTAGATGACAACAACCCTGAGCCTATCATAGCTTCAGTCAAATCGTAGCTTGTACCTAAGCTTGTATTGCCGGGATGTCACTTCTATAAGGTGGTAGCGCCCCCCTATATAAGGGGTATGCATCTCTCCTTATAGAGGTTGATCATTCATTCACACCCACACCCACAAACATAGACCATACACCTTCTTCACCGGAGAAACCACCATCAATCAAGCTGACTTCATCTTGTACCTTGAGCGGCTGTCACGACGGAATACAACCGATCCCGTGAAATTTCACAAAAATAACCCTTTGGTCAAACTTTAACCAAAACTAACCCCTTTTCAAAACTATTTCAAAATCTAACCCTTTTTGGTAGCGCCCAACAACGTGGCGCTACCCTCTCTGCGGTAGCGCCACGGGCTTCGGCGCTACCCTCGTGACAGCGTGGCACGGCGGGCCCCGCGAGGTGGACGCGCAACGCCGAGGCCCGCGGCGTTGGCGCTACCCTTCAGAGGGTAGCGCCACACGCCGTGGCGCTACCCTCCGCGACTTAAGCGCTGCGCCCAGCGCCCGAGCCCAAAATCGCTGCCCTCTTCTCTCTTCTCTCTGTTTCTCTCCATTCGACCCCAACAACTCTTCTCTCCCTCTCTCTCCTTGTACTCACCCCCCCTCACAAATCCCTCCATATTGGTTCGATTTGGCCGTGGATTTGGGCTCCCCTGTGTTGAGAGAGGTAATCTCCTCCATCCCCCATGTTTTTGTCCAACCAAATTGTTGCAATTTTGTGGCATTATGTTTAGATCTTGGAAACCCTAGAAATGTCATATGAGGGTGTAATATTTCGTTTTTGTGGATAATAGTGGGCAATGTGTGTGTGTATGCTTCTATTTGCCCATTGTATGTTAGGGTTAGGGTTAGTGTTGATTTGGACACATTGTATGTTAGTGTTAGGGTTAGTGTTGATTAATTTAGCTTTAGGTTAGTTTAATTTTGCTTTAGGATTTAATTTGCTATATCATGTTATTATAGTATTATCAAATAATTTGTTCTCTACAAATTATTTGTTTTTAGATGGAGAGAATGGTTAGTGTGCATCATGTGGATAAAGAAGCATTTTTTAAGGGCAACGTTGAGCATGACCCGGAGGAGAAGGTTGTGGTGTTTGACCGTAGTCCGAACTATGCCGAGGTTGTTGCTAAAGTGAGGATTGCATTGAATTGGATGGACCTAAATGATATAGTTTGTTTGGAGGGAAGGCACAATGTTGGGTTCGGTCCTCACTCCCGTTGGAAGATCATGCCTATCAACTCCGAGTTGTTTTGGAGTGCATATAAGGAGATGGTTGTCGCATCTCAAGACAAGGCTCTCGAGTTATTTGCCACCCAAACATTTGACTTGAACCGGGGTGCCGCCCAAGGTGAAGTTGGGGTTCAAAATGAGTTATCCAAGGAACAAGAAGTGTACGAAGCAACGTGGAGCCAACCTCCGATGACCCAACATGAACCTAGCCAACCTCCAAGCCCGATGCAATTTGACCGCTATGAACTATCGGAGGAGGATACCGATGAGTTGGAGGACGAGCTTCATAACACTTGTATTGGTGACGTTGAGAGAACTTGTAGGCAAGAGGACATGGACCATGACATCCCTTATAGCCGAGGCTACGCATCGGACTCGGAGGATGACGGACCGGACGAAGAAGTGGATGAGGATGGGTTCACGGCTAAAGAATCGGAAGTGTTCAAGAAGATAGTGGGGCGGGACCATCGGATATCGTTGTTCCGTGATCTTAGTCTCGCGGATAAAGCCGTGGTTGATGGAGGCTCATGTAAATTGCTTGAAGCAAGGCCGAGTTCGAAGAGGGATACCAATGCCGACAATTATGGTATTGCCGAGGGATTGAAGTTTGAAAGCTTCTTGGAGTTGAAGACTTGGATCAAGGAGTATGCGGTTAGGTATATTCGACCGTTCAAAGTTGTTCACTCCGATGTCCGAAAGCGGTACACGGTAAAGTGTGAGGACGCGACAAATGGGTGTCCATGGGTTGTGCGTGCAAGACCATGGAAAGGTGGTCCTCAATGGATTCTAACGAAATGTGTTTCCTCTCACATGTGTAGTGGGAAGGGTGATGATCACAAGGATGTGGATGACGTACACCGTCAACTCACCTCTGAATTCATTGGTTATAGGCTTTCCAATTCCATAGAGGCATTCCCGACGTTCATGGTGAAGTCTATCCAGGGCACGGTGAAAGAAATCTTTGGTTACTCCGTAAAGTATGGCAAGGCATGGAAGGCAAAGCAAGCGGCATTCCAGATGTTGTATGGTGATTGGGAGCAAGCATACAACCGACTTCCTAGACTATTGGGAGCTATGGCCGCTACCAATCCGGGCATGATAACCGTAGTGGAGCCATTTGGTCAAAAGACTAGAGAGTACAAAGGTGCAACCGTCCGTGTTTTTGGTCGTGCTTTTTGGGCTTTCGGGCAATGCATAAGGGCTTTCAAGCATTGTAGGCCGGTTGTCTCTGTGGATGGCACATTCTTGACCGGTCAATTCAGGGGCACTATTTTGATAGCTGTAGCTCATGATGCAAACGACCGGTTGCTTCCATTGGCCTTTGCTTTGGTCACGGCGGAGAACAACGACAATTGGGAGTGATTCATGGGGCTATTGAGAACCATGGTCTTCGAGCCTGAAAGAGAAGTTTGTATCATCTCGGACCGGCACCAGGGCATACTCAACGCGGTGGAGATAGATATTCCCGGGCATGCTCTAGTACATCATCGCTGGTGTATGAGGCATTTTGTGTCCAACTTCTGTAGGGCATGTGGGAATAAGGAGTTGTCCGATGATCTAAAAGATTGTTGTCTTGCTTTCACCGAGCGGCATTTCGCGAGATTGTACAACCGATTGCTCACGCTTACAACATCAGCTGGGGGTAAAGAGTTCTTGCATAGGCATGAGGCACTTACACACAAGTGGGCTAGAGCATTTGATCCGGACGGTCGGAGGTATGGTGACATGACAAGCAACATGACAGAGTGTTTCAACAATGTGCTCAAGGGTGTGCGTGCGTTGCCCGTGACAGCAATCGTGCAATATACATTTGACAAGTTGAATGAGTATTTCATGAAATACAGTGAGGAAACAGATGATCAGATTGAAGGGAGGAACAAGGATAACAAGAAGTATAACTATCCACCCGAAGTTGACAAGTGGATGTTGTACCAGTCTCGAAAAGCGGACGCTAGTACGGCTCAGTGTTTTGACCAAAATGATTGGACTTACCAAGTCAACGAGCCAGGAGGCACTACGTTAGGTGGTGTGCAACATGGAGGGAGGGCGCGCAAAGTTTTACTTAAGCAATGTTTGTGCTCATGCCAGAGGCCTCAGTTGCTTCACCTCCCATGCTCCCACTTGCGGACGGCGTCACTCGCTCGGAAAGTGGGATACACCGATCCCGTGAGGTTGTCTGAGTACTCTATCGAGGCTACAAGGGATACATGGGCTCAGCGATTTGAGCCTTTTTTCGACCAATCGCAATGGCCTGAATACCATGGCATTCAAATGTGGCCTGATCCAGCATTGAAAGTGACGAAACGGGGAAGACGGAAGACAAAGCGTTTCCGAAATGACATGGCCGCTTGGGGTGGGGGAGGCCTTAGAGAATGGGGCAACCAACATTTTCAAGAGCCTCGAGCGAGTGTCCGTTGTGGAGATTGCAATGAAGTTGGGCACAACACAAGAGGTTGTAGCCAAAACAAGAGATCCAAGGGCAATGATGGAAGCACTAGTCGTGGAGGAAGGGGAGGTGGTGCTAGAGGCGGTGGGGGTGGGGGTGGACGTGATGGGGGAGGTGGTGGGGGTGGAGGTGATGGGGGAGGTGGTAGTGGTGGTGGTAGCCGTGGTGGTGGTGGTAGACGAGATGGTGGTGGTGGTACCCGTGGTGGTGGTGGTGGTGATGGTGGTAGCACAAAGTGGACACGCGGGTACACGAGTTCGAATGTTTGACGAGCTTAGAGGGGGTAGCGGTTCGAGGCGTAGAGGTGGTAGCCGTAGATGATTGGTACGACTACAAATTATTTGGTTGTTCTCTTTTATTTATTATATTGTTTATTTGATCATGCAAATATCAAATGCTTTTCATTTTGTAGGCTATGGGGTCTGATGATTGGATGTCGAGGCCGTGGGCATGGAGGGTGGCGTCTACCAAGCCCGAGGAGGAGGCACCAAAGTGTTTTTGTCAAGACATTTGCAAGGCCAAACAGTCAGATGATTGGGATGAGACAAGAGGACGACGGTTTTGGTTGTGTCCCAACTATTGTAGGGACAAGGAAGAACCCAAGTCCGCTTATGATCGTCCCAAGGTATGTCTCCTCTTACGCATGCAAATTTAAATAAATTTGTGTACTAATATCTAATGCTCCTTCTCTCTTTTGTAGTCACCGCCGCCCCTTTGTGTCTTTATCAAATGGATAGACTTCGTCCAAGATAGGTACTTCAAGAACGAGGTCGAATGGGAGCGAGAGACTGCAGAACGGCGCATGAGGGAGAGGAAAAAGGATGAGGAGAGGGAGGAGAGGTTGAGGTTGAAGAAGGAGAAGGAACGTAAGGAGAAAGCAAAGAAGAAGCGTGAAGAGGCCAAGGCTCGTGAGGCCGAGAGGGAGAAGAAACGTGCAAAAGCTCGCCGTGCCATGGAGGATGAAGCATCGGGAAAACGCCGGGACAAGTACCCGCGTTGGACTCAATAGAGCCTCCAACATCGTTGTCTCCTATCTCGTAGGCTTTGTTATGAACCATGTAATATTGTGAACCATTTGATGCTCTTTGAACCTTGTAATGTGCTCCCATCGATGGGTTTATTTTGAACCTTCCAAATATTGTTTGTGAACTGGCATAGTACTGTTATTTTGTTCTCAATATTTTGTTTGTGTTCAGGGAGGCTGATAATTAAAACAAAATCTTCTGTTTTCAGGACGGTAGCGCCACGGGCCGTGGCGCTACCCTCCATATGGTAGCGCCGAGCCCCGTGGCGCTACCCTAGTTAAAAAAAATTCCACCTAAGTTTGGGAGGGTAGCGCCACGGAGCTCGGCGTTACCGTATGTAGGGTAGCGCCACGGAGCTCGGCGCTGCCCTATTTAAATTTTTTCCAGAGAGCTTGCTTTCCATGCCAGCGCGAGGTCGTCGAAAACGACTAAGTCTGGGAGGGTAGCGCCGTATGGCTTGGAGCTACCGTGCATAGGGTAGCGCCACGGGTCATGGCGCTACCCAAGTTAAAAAAAGTTCCAGAGAGCCTGTTTTCCATCCCAACACGAGGGCGTCGAAAACGACTAAGTCTGGGAGGGTAGCGCCGTATGGCCTGGAGCTACCGTGCATAGGGTAGCACCACGGGTCATGGCGCTACCCTCCTGAGAACAACATATTTTGCTTTCAATCAACAGCCTTCCTGGATACAAATATATAACACAAATATACATCAGGACATAAATAAGAAAAGTTACAGGACATAAGTTTTAACAACACAAGTGCGTAGCCATATCAACTTCAGGAGGATACAAGTTATAAGAACACAACAAAACACTACATAGCGCACGCATAACAACATAAGTGCGTCACCATACAGAAATCCACTAGTGCATGATAAAGAAGTGCAAGTAGAACACCACATCTACTTCCTTCCCCGCCTCCTCCTAGGACCTAGCACAACCTGATCCGCATCTCCATCGTTCCTCAACCTCCTCAATGCCGAGTTGGGGATCGGCGGTTCGACGCATTCTTCATTCTAGGCCTCCTCCTCTCCGGCTCGATGTTTTCCTCAAATGGCACGTTAGTGGCAACCTTCATTACTGGTCTCCTCCTTGGAGGAAGCTTTTGCGGTCTCGAGGGTGGCTCATGCTCTGACTCGGTCTCGGCGAGTTCTATCTCCTCCGATTCAGCTGTCGGCGGATCGAACTCCTCCGACTCAGCTCTAGACGGCTCCGACCCCTCTGACTCAATCTCTTTGCCCTTTGCTTGCTGAGCCCACTGGCTAGGTGTGAATCGGGTGAACTCGCGCCTCGACCGTAGGTTAAATGACCGCCTCGCGCCTCTGGCTGGAATCTAAAACAACACAAAAGGATGCGGTTAGAAAGTGAAGACACGACTATTGTGTATGGGTGAAGCTAAAAAAATTCCGTACCTCGTCATATTGCGGATTGGAGCTAGAGGCACCACCATGACAAAGAGGTGTGGAGCACGACGTCGGCTCTGTGGGCACGGTGTCATCGGTGGTACGACAACCAAGCAGTAGAGCTAGTGAACGTAGCCGTTGGGCGCTTTTCTGTGACATTATGGATGCAACATAGGTCTAAGGATAACATTCATATAACTACCTTACTAGGATGCACAATATCGACTTACCTTCGCAAACTCTCTAACGGCACTGTCGCCCTTCTTGGTCCGAGGATAAGCGGCTGCTTCCTCGGCCTCATCAGCTTGCTGCGAGATCTCCTTGCGCTATAACAATATAGAGATATGTCAACACACAATTTATTTTTATGACAACGTGAGGTACAAGAGAATCGTATTACCATGAAGTTGAGCAATGGAGCAAACTTGGTTTGTGTGCCATCTCTCACAAGCTTGTTGTAACCAAGCGTCCGGAAATTTGTATCGGTGGGCGGGTCCTCAAGTATGGTAGAATCAAAAGCCGGCGCGCATAGCTCCACACGACTGTTCGAAAGAAACCAAGCTAGATAGTTGTCGAAAGCACCTTGGTCATGTTGACGGTAATGTGAGAGGGTTTTCGGATGCGCCTTCGCCGCCGCCAACACCTGATGCCACTTAGCAACGTAGTCCTCGTGATGCACGTCCCACTTGAATACCTTCTTCTGCCTTTTACGCTCCAACCTGCAAATTAAAGTTCAATTGTACCGTCAACCACAACCAAGTTCAATATGAATAGAAGTACTGAGCGAGATAAACAATGATCTCACTCGTGGAGCGCTAAGCCCGTGTTCACCCACTCCGGCGGTGTACTCTGAAATAGCCCAAATTGGGTCATCACTCGTTGCGGCAAGTGAAACTCGACCGCCCACAAGCATATGAGCGGCGTCTCCATCAACCAAAGATGTTGTTCCGCCATGCATATAGGGTTGAGCTCGAATTCACCCGTGACTCCCAACCTATGGCCATGACCATATGGATCCCATACCACCTACAACATAATAGTGGGCTCATTTCACATGGTGCAATATAGACAAAATAAGAGTTAACAAAAAAAAGACATCCATTACCTGCTCGGGCGTTAGCGCGTCGAACTCGTTTGTGTACCTCTCGTACTCCTTTTCACCGTCGCCATAGAACGGGGGAATCACGTCCCACTTGTACGCCCAAGTTGGCAGACGGTCCTCGTCGCCGCCATTATCCCAAGGCAGCCAATGCCCGGGGGTCGGCCGACCAACGGAGAAGCGCTCCCACTTCCAAACAGAAAGCAGGAGTAACAAGCCACCTATCCCGGACTGACCTTCTCCCCGACGGCAGGCATCGTCTAGCTGCAAGTGTAGGGTAAGCATTGTGATAAGTAATGACTTCATGAGATGTTAGATGCACAAACAAACTCAATTTGTTACCTGACGGTACAAGTATGCCAAAGCCGCAGAACCCCAACTCCAGTTTGTGTCCCAACCGCTTAACGCCTTGAGCTACATCCACGGACACGTCCTTCCGCTACCATCCGCAAACAACGCCCGTGAGATCACGTACCACACGTACGCACGGGCGTACATCTGAACCACAATGTCATCCGCATCGGCAGGCGGTGGTCTACCAAAGGTTGCACGGACCCAATGAAAGGACGCTCCAGAAGGCATTCTATTCTTTTTCGGTTCTGGATGCGGTTCAGGAGACCTCCCAATAAGACCTTCCATATTTGCTCTCCAACCATCTGAACTTGTGCTAAAACACAAGGGCCTTCCATCGATAGGGAGCCCTAGGATCATCGCCGTGTCCTGGAGAGTGACGGTCATCTCACCCGTGCGGAGGTGAAAAGTGTGCATCTCCGGCCTCCATCGATCAACGAGAGCGGTGATAGCAGAAGGGTTCAAGTTCACCGTTGACCGGGTGACAAGGTGGATGAAGGGCAGTAGACGCAGCCTGCGGATGTACGGGGTATACCTCTCGTCGTATTGCATCTTATCGGGGTCTGATACCTCATGAGAGCGAAGACGAAGAGGTTTAAAAACCTACAAAAATTAAACACAAGTTAAATACATATAATTCATCTCAAGAATATTTTACAAGTTATGTCACAAAAAAGTAGTACCTTACTCCCTTCCGCAATGAATCGTGCACGATGCACTCGGTCATATGCCTCATTAAGTAATTCCATCCTACGCATTTACATATAAAGATACACAAGTAAGATGTAGCCCATATTTGTAGAAATCCAAAATTTAGCATGTGAGCAACTACATAAATCGGAGGAGTATTGAACTATACAATCGGAGGAGCATTGAACTATACATTTGCTAAAAGAAACTATAATAGATAGCTACCCTTCAAAATAGGTGTAGTATTCATCTACAAATTGGAGGAGTATTCCACAAATCTATTCTAAATAAATCTAAAAAATAGCACAACGACCTACACGTATTGGCAAATGATTTCACCCCAACAAAACTTGAAAGATTTCATCTAGACTAGACCTAATTCCGAATCACGCATGAACTAGGGTTTCACCTACCATAGCAAATATACAGCAAATCTGACAACTCCTATGGATGAAATTGAGAGGAGAGGAGGAGAATACCCGGGGGAAGGAGATGGAGACGATTTCCTCCAAGAGCTGCTTCAAATCCGGCCGGATTTGGTGGGGATTTAGGAGGGAGGAGAGAGAGAGAGGCAGCAGCCGCCATGGAGGACAGAGCGCACGGGATGGAGAGGAAGAACCGTTCGGCCGCGTGCGCTGCGCCTTAAGTCGCGGAGGGTAGCGCCACGGCGTGTGGCGCTACCCTCTGAAGGGCAATGCCGCGGGCCTCGGCGTTGCGCGTCCACCTCGCGGGGCCCGCCGTGCCACGCTGTCACGAGGGTAGCGCCGAAACCCGTGGCGTTACCGCAGAGAGGGTAGCGCCACGTTGTTGGGCGCTACCAAAAAGGGTTAGATTTTGAAATAGTTTTGAAAAGGGGTTAGTTTTGGTTAAAGTTTGACCAAAGGGTTATTTTTGTGAAATTTCACACCGATCCCAGCAATATTAACGCTTTTACAAGAGACATTCCTAAGGCTTGAACCTGTATACATTCCTGTGCGCTTGAAGCTGTTAGCCCATCCGACCATGGGCACATCTGATATGATTATACATATAAATTTACTAACAGGTCACAAAACATTGATACTCATCTGATATGATTATACGTGGTCAAAATTAACCAACACGATAACCCGGGATGAACAAGAACTGGGGATCGAATGCAGTAATGGCTGAGAGGAGTGGTCGAGTAATGAATTCCACTCTTCGATCCAGCTACTTGATTTGTATTTTCACCCACAAATTTTAACATGATTTCAAACTTCATGAAAAAATTTGAAATATGAAAAAAATATAAATCCCAATAGAGTACAAAGCCTATCAATTATTTAATCGTATTCATGAACATTTATGGAATTCGTGAATCGTTTAACTTTTGAGAACGCGTTTTGAGCCCATGAGCTATTTCCTAAACCTCGGGGACATTTGATTAAATCTCGTGAAACATTATTTCAAACAACATGATTTTCTCAATGGGAAACATTTTGAAATCCATGATCTTATTTTACGAATCCATCATTAATTTATTCCTATCCATGAATATGTTTGCTCGAATTCGTGATTTTTTAATCTACGTGGACGTGCTTTTAAGCCCATGAACAATTTTTTAACCTAGGGGGGCTTTCATTAAATTGTGTGACACTTTATTTCAAGCAAAGATGAACAAACTTTAAAATTTAAAACAACTTTTTAATCCATGAACATATCTTTTGAACCCATCAATATTTTTCATATTTCATAAATAGTTTTTAAAATTTGTGAAAGTTCGTTAATTAGCGTGGGCGTGTCTTTTTGAGCCCATGAACTGTTTATTTTTACCTCGGGGACATTTAATTAAACCAGACAAACATTATTTCAAACAACATAAACAATAGTAACATATAAGATTCTTTTCTGAACCCATCACTATGTTTTTTTGTGTGTGTAATTTTTAAAATTACGTGGACGTGTTTTTAGTCTGTGATTTTTTGTAATTCGTGAACGATTTTTTAAGTAGGTAACAATGGTTTTTCAAATCCGTGAACATGCTTTTTTAACCCACGAGTAATTTTTTAAACCTCATAAACATTATTTGAATCGTAGAACTAGTTCTTAGTCCATAAAAGATGAAATGAAATGAGAGAAACATAAGTGTATAGGAATTGCCAACGTGGTGATACCCATCAGGCCCTCTAAATGGACGGCCCAGGTTGTGGATGACCGTTGGACCCATCGTGGAGAGACCTCCGCCTCCCAGCCTCGCCGCCGTCGTCGACGCGCTCAAGCGCCTCCTGGTCCTAGGATTATCCCTAGGGGTACGGCGGAGGCAAGCTACCGCCGCTACTACCCAGGAACAGTCTCCATCTGGCCCAGGTGACGATCCCTCTCCCTATCCTCATCGATGGATCTCCGTCCCTTCCTCGAGTTCATGCGCTGCCGTTTGTTATCTCCGCTCCACTGCAAGTTTATTTCTTGGCCCGATCTGTGCTGCCTGTGGGTTCTCTTGGATCCCGTCATGAGACTATCCTCCCCGTCGCTTTGGTTTCCCGTCCCCCTTTTGGGATGGGAGAGCTGCCCCTCTTGCCGCCCAACTGTTCGTCGGATTGTCCGCTAGAGACTATTTCAGACTGGCCCTCCAAGGTCCTCGTCAGCCACAGGATGCTTGGATACTATTTTGATACAACTTTCGATACGGTTACCAGTTCCTTTTTGTGCACCACTAGCTACCAATGTTCATACTATTGTTGCCACTCACTGCTCTGATGCTTCTTTGCTTACTGCTTAAGAAAGCTGCATTCCATAAACACCTTTCTGTTTATCAATAGTAGCTGGCCGGCCCGGCGATGTCGTAGATTTTGGTACCAAATTATTGCACAAGTGAGCCCGCAATCAGTTAGATTGAGTTCCTCATGAATGCATATGCCAACTAAATTTGGGGACCAATCTTAGGGATGCACTTCCATGGCATTATGTGTGATGTTCTTGCACCATATATCTTACGGTCGTTCTTACATCATATATGATTGACGTGTGCAGGCTTTGTTCTCTTGTCAAGTTATCTGAAGTACAGCCAGGGCTACAGTCTATGACATATGCGTCGTGGCGGCTTTCAACATAGTGACGGCCGTTGCCTTCTTGCTGGCCTGTGCTTATCTGCGGATGCAACCCATCAATGACAGGGTCTACTTTCCGAAATGGTACCTCAAAGGTATGCGAGACGACCCGTCTTCTGCTGGTGCGGTTGTGACCAAGTACGTCAACCTGAATCTGAGGTCCTACTTGAAATTCTTAAGTTGGATGCCGGCTGCTCTCAACATGCCCGAGGAAGAGTTGATCAAGCATGCATGCCTTGATTCTGTTATCTATTTACGGATATAGCACACAGGGTACGTTTGTAGCAGCTTTATGTTCCTGCCTCTTTGCAACTGATTGACCTTGTCTTTTGTTGTTCAGTTATCGATCATTCTTCCCGAAAACCATATGTAGTGTCTCTGGGTCATGTTATTATCATAGCAATGGTGCTGATGTATATGCACTGCAAGCTCTTCTCCTATAGCATTTATTACTATGTTGATGATTAAGTGTTTGATATTGCGGGTCTTTAGTGCCAATGAACCTTTTTATTACTCAGTCTCTAGGTGAATTAAACAGGGGATAAACACAAAAAGTTGTTTGTACATGCTTCTTTTTCCTTGTGCTTCAAGTCTAAGAATGGGTTCGCGCATTATCATTTGAATTTTAATTTCTTTCTTTTGGATGTGTTTTTTTAACCAATTCTTTTGGTTGTGTGAAGCAAGCACATTCTATTATGCAAAACATGTTTCAGTGTTATTGTTTTTCCTTATGATTGCTTAGCACTGTATGTGGAATCATGTGTACAGTTCTTTTGTTCGCTTGTGATTAACATGCTTCATACCAAGTGACCCAATCTTCTGATGCTTGTATGTTGATAAACTAATAACTAATCATTACAGGCTCAAGTGAATAATAATATTTTTTCATGCAACTGGCATGTGCTGCTTGGAAGTGACAGTGGAAATTTTATTGCTACTGTCCCCAAAATGAAGCTCTCCTTTCTGTTAGCATATTCTAGAAGGATTTATCACACATAAAAGTGACATATTGGGCCTTACGCACTGTGGCTGCACCAAATAATAACTAACTACTCCAGTTGAGAGCATCAGAATCCAGTTTACTGTCTTCACTGATTTAGAGAACGTACCTGTGTAAGTACCTTGGTGTGGGTTTTCCAAAATTAGCATTTGCAGTACAAAAGAAATCTGACCCCGAAAATAGCAATTTAGATGGTCTCCATAACAATAATGCATAAACCATTAACTGGTGAATCATTTAACTGTATTTCAGCGTCTGAACCATAGGCCTTCAACTGGTGAATGATTGTAACAGTATTTCAGGGTCTGAATAATCTAGCTATTTATGAAGCCTCGTGCACATGCCAGGCTGAGCTTTTGAAATTAAATGGATTACTTATGTGGTGAAACCCTGCTTGCGGGAGATAAATGTTATTGGTGTGCCTGATGTTTTGTTCTTCTCTTTATGGATACGCCGATACGGTCAGCCGATTGAGTGACACGTAACTGCTGCTTAATTTTTCCCTCAACTTTATCATCCCGTTAGAACTAGGTTTGATATAGATGGCCAACTGATAATCTCCACTCTGGGATGCATATCTTCTATAAAAAGCTTCCACGGACAGGAAATATTGCCAAAATGGTACCAAGTTCGTGCCAGAATTCTGGAAGACCATTATCGGATATAATTGGTTTCATTTGGATCAGAAACCACAAGCAGAATGAAGGGACGAGCAAGGGGACACTGTCTATACAGGTAAGTTTTGAAATAATTGGTCATGATATTTTGTACCACTGCAGAAAACCAGATTGTAGTTGAAATTCATGTAGTATGTTCTTCTTGCACTTTAGTTCAATGTTGCTATCAATTCACGGTTTTGTTCCTCAAGAGCAACATTATAACAATGTATATATTATTATATTTAAGGGGAAAACTGTAGGGAGGCTTTGACGAGTATATATTACTAATATAGAGCACGCCACTAATTACATCGACATGTACAGAAGACTAGGCCTGTTGACATTGTAGTCAACATTATGCCATTCACAGTTTATTTAGGTTCCCATACATTGTATAGAATCCTCGATCAAATCTTAATGCTCCTTGCCTTCTATCTGGTTATGAACATTATGCCATTTACGGTTTATTTAGGTTCCCATACATTGTATAGAATCCTTGATCAAATCTTAATGCTCCTTGCCTTCTATCTGGTTATGTCGTGAAAATAGGAATCAATAAGTATTTTAAAGTTATCTTAGCTCCGAAGTAGTCTTTTCCCTTTGATACTACTTTGTTGCTCTGATCCATCTCATTGCATGGCCAGGAAAATAGATTTGGGGATATAATTACATAATGTATATGCAGTGATTATGACTTATGAAAGCTACTCTTTCTCCGGTGATGATTAATTATGAGGACATAGGTAAGTCTAATGCTCCTCTTTTTACTAAAAATATGCGCTCTGTTTGGATCTTTGAGAACGTACATGATTCCAGTGCACCTTTTTTTTCCCTTACAACATGTACTCTCTCTGGATCTTTGCAATCATTTTCTACTGTTAAGTACAGATGCTTACATGGTTGCCTATCTAAAATCATTTCACATGCAACCATTTGCTTCTGTGCAGGATTTGGTGAATGTAAGAATATTGTAGGATTGGACAGTGAGCATGTAAGCCTGAATCTTCTATCCTGGAATATATCTACCTCTTCGACTTTTTTCTGCTTCTAGGATATGATAATGCTTCTGAACTTATGTTTACATTTGTGTAGGTTTAATTGTTTTTCCTCATCTTTCCATCCCGGTTGTTGCTCTCCTACTTAAATTTGTAGAAACAGGTAAACAACCATAAACTTAGGTGCTTTCACTATTTATTGCTTTATTTTGAGCATGTTATTTTGGATATTATGGTCAGTTCTGTTTAACAGTGTGTTATCTCAACCATGTAATAAAAGTGAGTGGTATTTTTCAGATGCTATGTAATTACATTTCCCGAACCTCTGTTTTGTTACAGTATCTATCTACATATATGTTTTAGGTAGTAGGAATTTTGCGTTTTCCAAGCGAAGTACTAGATAATTTTGCCTGCCAATGTATTGTTCTAAAATAGATATCTCTTGGTTTAGGGTATGCTGACATGCAAGATTATGTGAAGAATTTAAGTGAGTGTTCACCATGCTGGCAGGCATCTGTTCATTCAAAGCATTTTTTGTGTCATCATAAGCAGTGGCAATAAGTTGGGTTAAATGCCAAAGAAAATCAGTTTATCATCAACAGCGATGTGATGTGTCCTATTGGCTAGCGAAACAGTCCCGCATGATTTTTAGTGTCCCCATAAACAACGCAAACAAAACTGAGATTTGATCTATCATTATTTACTGCCTATAGCAAAAAAGCGTTTGTCTTATTTCCTGCTCGATTGCTTTCCAGTATTATAGGTTTTAGGTCGCCCTCCTGCATCAAGTTTATTCTTCCTCAATAAAGCTTAGAGGTGGTGTTTTCTGTCTTGCTGCCAAGAAATTAGACGCCACCGTTCCACTTGGTTATCATTATTGGCTGTTGTATGCTCTGTTTCAGCACATCCAGTGGAGTTTACCCTATTCATCAATACATTCAGTGCTGCATGCTCCCTTTGATATTTTAACTAAACTATTAGCTTACTCTAACAGCCATTGCAAGCAGCTTTAAATTTTTCGTTGTAGGAAAGAAGAGTGTTCTTTTTATTTACCGGAATTTACAATTTTGCAAAACTGATCCTCGGTATACGCTGGATGGTGCTGCTGATTTACATTATACTGAATTTGACATGCCTTCCAATGATTACATACTGTTGACAAGCATTTGGATTTTGGGACCTAGATCGCTTATTGCTTCACCTTATATGTATTTAGTATTTATTTTGTTCGACGACATATATATTCATTTCTTTTCAAATAATTTATGTAGCTGTCGTCGTGTCCAGTAGACTGTATCTTCCTTTATAGTCCGTATGTGCATTTCTGATTGCATACTTTGCGTGTTTATATTTAGACTCAGTAGAATGTCTCCTTTTTCTTTAAGGGTGTACAAGCGGTATTGCTAATACAGCTATCACATTGCTATATTTTGACCATGTAATTATGTTTTTCATGCAGTTGGATCCGGCTCCTGCTCCAAGGATGAGCCTTTGCCCACTTGATCTGCTTTACTGGATGGTTCCTCTGGTGCTGATGCTCTTACCGCTGGTTCATCTTAAAAAAAAAATACCTGGACTACTTCATTTCTTCCTCCAGACTGAGGATCAGTGGTTTCATACATGGAATGCAAACGGGCACGCGCCATGTCAGGCCCCTTTGCAAGATATTTGAATAAATACTTAAGCAGATTTGTTTTATTAGACCATTCGAGATTGGACTCATCGGCTCCGCTTACTCATCTGCGGAAGAAATCGGCATCACTAACACACCACCACTGATGACAAGTCTGAGCTAGGCGGTGCTTGCGGTACCCCTTCTGATCCAGCGACAGACATGAGCCCTTTAATGACGCCTTCCACACCGATCGATTGCCAAGACAACGCAAACAAGACGGCCGCTTGATAGCATTTGTCTATCTATTCTGCAAGCATTTGTCTATCTATTCTGAACGACGACGTCTAAAGGTACCAGTATGCACCTCCTCAATTTTACCAATAGATTTCTGTATAATCCTCATATGCACTTTAATTCAACATGCTACATTATATTTCAGGCTATACCTCCTTCTACCATGAACTACATATAATATTTTGTGATGCCAATGTTGCCACTACATTAATCAGGCGAACACCGACGTAATGGTTACTTTCAATTAGTGAAGCAGAAGCATCATGCAATCTTATATGACGCCCAATCTAGCTACTATATCTAGCAGACAGGTATCTGAATTTTTCTTATCGTCGCGACGTGGCGTTGTTCTGTAAATTAGTTATAGAAAACAACACAACGGTTATGCAATATTAGCTTAATGTTTGTACTGCTAACTATCGTGCATGCTAATGTAGATGTAACTAAATATTTATCCAGAGCCTTCTGTCAATTCCCCTGTTAAAAAACTAATCATCGCATGCTATCTGTAAATCAAACCAGCTATAACACTGAATAGACTACTAATATTAATAATAATTTTTATATCCATTCCAACTTATACAATAAACACAGACAAACGTATCGACACCAACAACTATCGCTAAGGGCGCGGCGTGCCGCCACGCCTAATTTTCCTAGTTGCATGTTATTGCTCCACTATTTTGCTACTTCTCATTTCTAAGTTTTTATGGTTTTTACACCATATGCATCTGAAGCATTCTAATATTATTTGTTGCTTCTCATTCATAAGCTCTCCTTGCTGTTGCATATCAGCCGAATAGGTGGCCCGGAGATCCAGCTGATGTACTTGCGACCCCCCCCTCCAGATCAGCTCACTACCCAACCAAAAGCCATTCTTCCCTAACTAGTTGCACTCAGTTATGCGATAGTTTGGATTCATTCTGTTGAATTGTTGAAACTTTGGAATGACTGAAGTCCAATGCTGCTGTGAAGGTAATGATCCTTTTACAACATGGTTATCTATTTCACACATTCTTGTTCTATGTTATTGTGATGACATCTTCATTTCCTTTCTTCCGCTGCTTCTTAGTTGACTTTAAGCTTATGGTTATTTATTCTAAATGGGAAAAACATGTTTCATTGTAGGAGACTAGTTGCTATAGACTTGCAGATGTTCGTATTGTTTCCTCTTGATGCCTCACCGAAGTGCCAAATCCTAGTTTGTTGTGAGTGAATCCATTTATAAGCTGTTCTGTGCTACAGTTACAAACAAAGTATGACTAGCAATGTTGTGGTAATGAATCCTTGCTATTATTTACTGATTTTTTGTTTTTTCTCTTTCCTGTGGTGCTGAATTCTTGGCACATTGCCTTCATGACATTTTCAGAACCACATGTAGTTGTCTAACTTGCTCCTGTAGTTAGGCCCCATAGATTCAAATTTATATTGTGTTGCATCGTGTACTTGTTCTGTCAAATGCCATCTAGAGGATTCTGAGCCCCCTCCACTTCTTATACTCCATGTGGTGGTTGCACAATGTCTAGTTACAATTATCTATAAGGCCACTACTAAAACAAGTGAGTGTAACTATCTTTTTTCATCATTCCCTGCAGATAGATTCACATATCGATTTATGTTTTCATGCACCAACTTCAAATACTCAATTCCTCGGACATGAGGAATGTTCTGCAGCTCATGTGAGTTCACTCGATAAGCATGATACAACATGCGTGCATATTTTTTCAGTACCCTATCATTACATTTTCCTTTTGAAATCGAAAACACAACTAATTATTTGAATTATAATTATTTACTTTATTTTGGCAAAGTTGCGAAAAAATTCACATTTGATATCATGTAATAAACACACCCCTAGGTTGGGAGTAGACATTGCCTCTTGGTGATAAGATAAGCAACACCCTTGAGTTTGCAAATTTATGAGGTTATGGAGTATAGTCATGGGCCTAGGCATCTAATCCAACCGAGGGTTTCTAAAACGATATAACTTGATATAACTTTAACTGTTACATGTAAATTATGTGTGTAGACTTATCCATTTTTTCTTATATTTGTTAGTAGATTCTATAATATGGTGTACTGTATAAAACACTATGGTCAATGTTATGCTTAGTGTTTGGGTCATTATTTGAAGGTACATATTAAATTTCGCCAAAAGAAAGAAATTTATTATTATAGCTTGATAGTCTATGATTATATCCCACCCAATCCTTTTTGCATAGAAAACGTGAGCCACTTTGTTGAAGAATACACCAACCATTTTGGTAACATGCCTATCTCAGTGTCTTATTTCCCGTAGTTCTCTCGGCGTGTCCCTCTCAAACATTATTCAAGAGTGTGAACGCCATCAACCATTTCTTCATATCCTATATGACCCTGTACCTGTACCTGTCCCAAGGGGGTGGTCTCAAAAGAGGAAATTCTTGTAGGTCTGTAATACAGTGCCATGAATGCTCCTCTCAAACTAAAAATCGTGTCGATAGTAAAGCAGTGCTGCTAGTATTGAGTCGTAGGCAGATGAATAGCATCACTGTTTAGACAAAAACCATTTGTAGAAGCCGCTAGCACCACCCAGTTCCCTAGGGCGGTATAGTATCTTGCAAATTTCTCCTCTAATACCTTCTCACGGCGTTCCCTGTCGCAATCCCCTTGCCGCTCAGCTCAGGCCCAATGGCTGATGACAGCGGGCCACTTTCCATGGTGATTGCACCCCTTCCGACAAACCCATGCACTCTTTGCTCATTTGCTTGTCTGAGTGGTCGTTCCTGCCCTGGCTAAGGGTTGATCGGTACGCCGATCTCGCATCCCACACTCCTTTGTCGGGCGCCCTGGCCCTCGCGAGAGCCAGCGCTGTGCTCGCAGGTGCTGCGTCCTGTGCATCAGACGCGGTGGTGTCAACTGCCGTGCTTATGCTCCGCCGCCCGCTAGTGTTGGTTGTTGAGCTTGCGGCTATGGAGGCATTTCTGCATAGGGTGACAGAGGATGCCTTCGGTTGCTATGGATTTCCCTTTGGCAGAGCGACGCTGGACAGTGTTTGAGCGTGGATATGGAATGACATGGTTGTAGTGGAGTGAGGCGCCGCCGTTATTGTGTCGTGTGGGCGTGTTTGGTAGTCGACGACAAGACACTTTAGGGTTTAGTGGGTCGATGGATATCAGACTATGGTTGTACGCCGAGGCAGTGGCCACGGATCGTTATGCATCAACGTTTCTATGGGGTAGGTCCATGATGGATGGTGTCTTGTTAATATGTGAGTATGAGTTCGTCCGCTCAATCGAAGCCATCTGTGGGATCGCTTAGGATGGTACGTCGGGGCAGTGGTTCCAGATATTTGGGCAATATGTATGGGTTGCAGTCTTGTGTAGGAAGGGCAACAAGGAGTCTGAGTCGTGTGTTTGCCTTCTAGTTTCACTTCTCCTCCTTGTCCACCTCTGGTCTCTAAATCTTGTTTCCTTCACCTCCAAGAATCCACCAAAATTTGGTCACCGTTGTTCTTCTCCGGTAGTCTGCAAATGTAGTATTAGGTACTGTTGGAGGACCATATGGACGTTCTGGCTAAAGTAGGCTAGGTACATTATTTAAGAGTGGGCTCGCCATCATCCAGTTCTTCATTTCCTATATGACCATGTACCTGTCCCAAGGGGGTGGTCTCCAAAGAGGAAATTCTTGTAGGTTTGTAATACAGTGACATGAATCCTCCTCTCAGAACTAAATCATGTCGATCGTAAAATAGTGCTGCTAGTATTGAGTCGTAGGCAGTTGATTAATATCACCATTTCGACAAAATCCGTACGTAGAAACTGCTGGCAGCATCCATTTCTCTAGGGCGGTATAGTATCTTGCACATTTCTCCTCTAACACTTTCTCCCGGCGTTCCCTGTCGCAGTCCCCTTGCCGCTCGGCTCAGGCCCAAAGGCTGATGGCAGCGTGCCACTTTCCACAATGATTTCACCCCTTCCGACACACCCATGCACTCTTTGCTCATTTGCTTGTCTCAGTGGTCGTTCCTGCCCTAGCTAAGGGTTGATCGGTACGCCGATCTCGCATCCCACACTCCCTTGTAGGGCGCCCCTGGCCCTCGCGACAGGCTGCTGACGAGGTGTTAACTCGACAAGTCCCAGGGTTGTGCACCCCGGGTTGATTGATGGGGAGAGAGATGAGTGCAAGGTGATCACGACGGCTGACAAGCGAGGTTTACCCAGGTTCAGGCTCCCGGAGGATAACACCCTACTCCTGCTTGTCTGGTTATTGATGCGAGTAGCGATTACAATGGCGAGATTGCGATCTCGCTAGGGTTTGTCGTAGTGGTTCTGAGCGTGTCCCTTCGTTGGTTGGTTGTCCTGGGGACGAGACACCCTCCTGGCTTTATAGGTAGCCAGGTCTCGGGCGGTTGGTACAGATATGGCAGGTTACAAGACCTAATCGAGTTGGACTAGGATACGTGGTACCCCGAGTGGGCCTTCTGTTGGCCTTTCCATGCTTGGCGCGGCCCAGGTAGCCTTACAGTGGGCTAGTCGAAAGGTAGCCCCACGTCAGTAGCCCCCGAGTGCTTGGTCGAAGCGCAGCGTCGGGCAAAGGACTTCCTCCTCCTGGACGCCCCATTGGATTGGTTGATCTTGAGCTTGAACTTGATTTCCTCAGTCGAACAGGCCTCTCCCGATGGGAGTAACCTTTGCAGTCGAATTACTTTGTCCTGTTCTTCATGTGAAGCTTGCTTCTATTCGGCCTGTTGGCTTACTTGTAGATCTGATTCGGCTGCGGGAGCTTACTCGACTTTCTTCGTCACCCGAATAGACGTTTTGGGTTCTCAGATTGGCACTCTGTCTTGTTCCTGAAAACGATAGTTAAAGAAATTCGACTCCAGCCGTTGAGGGCTTACAGAGGATGCTTTAGTCGTTAATGCTTTGACTGAGTCTATTGGGAGCGCGAACAACGCTCCGATGGGAGTAGCCCCCGAGATTAAGCTGAATTGCTTGTAATTGAGGTTAATCTCAAAAACTTCTCAGTCGAAAAGAGATCTCTGAGATGGAACCACTGTCCTTTTTTATTTGAGTGCTCATTCAGCCCGACGGCCTACTTGATGGATTCGACAAACATATCGAGTATTTGCTCAGCCAAGCGGCCTACTGCATTGTTGGAGCTGTATGGCGCAGCCCCCGAGTGTTCGAGTGCGGCCTAGGTTTTCTTGTTGGACCTGTATGGCGCAGCCCCCGAGTGTTCGAGTGACGGCCTAGGTTTGACTTAGACCTGTGCGGCGCAGCCCCCGAGTGCTTCGGGTGAGGGCCAAGGATTTTTCGAGTTATACCTGTATGGCGCAGCCCCCGAGTGCGTCGGGTGACGGCCTAGGTTTGACTTAGACCTGCGCGGCGCAGCCCCCGAGTGCTTCGAGTGGCGGCCAAGGATTTTGTTTGTGACCTGTGCGGCGCAACACCCGGGAGAGCATCGGGTGTGGCCAAGGCGAATTTGTTTGTGACCTGTGCGGCGCAACACCCGGGAGAGCATCAGGTGTGGCCGAGGCGAATTTGTTTGTGCGCGGCGGACTGGAGTCGACGCGGCGGACCGGAGTCGATGCAGCGGAGTGGTGCCGTAGAGGCAGTCGACGCGGCGGACCGGAGTCGACGCAGCGGAGTGGTGCCGTAGAGGCAGTCGACGTGGCGGACCGGAGTCGACGCAGCGGAGTGGTGCCATAGAGGCAGTCGACGCGGCGGACCGGAGTCGAAGCAGCGGAGTGGTGCCGTAGAGGCAGTCGACGCGGCGAAGTGGTGACGCAGAGGTAGTCGACGCGGCGGACCGGAGTCGACGCAGCGGAGTGGTGCCGTAGAGGCAGTCGACGCGGCGGACCGGAGTCGACGCAGCGGAGTGGTGCCGTAGAGGCAGTCGACGCGGCGGACCGTAGTCGACGCGGCAGAGTGGGGCCGTAGAGGCAGTCGACGCGGCGGACCGGAGTCGACGCGGCGGAGTGGGGCCGTAGAGGCAGTCGACGCGGCGGACCGGAGTCGACGCGGCGGACTGGGGCCGTAGAGGCAGTCGACGCGGCGAAGTGGTGACGCAGAGGTAGTCGACGCGGCGGACCGGAGTCGACGCAGCGGAGTGGTGCCGTAGAGGCAGTTGACGCGGCGGACCGGAGTCGACGCAGCGGAGTGGTGCCATAGAGGCAGTCGACGCGGCGGACCGTAGTCGACGCGGCAGACCGTAGTCGACGCGGCGGAAGTAGTTGAGGTAGATCTTGATTTGACCGACCGTGCGATCGAGATTGGTGTAGTAGACCCGATCGGCGCGGCCGTTGTTGAGGTCGTCGATGCAGTCGACGCGGATGCGATCTTCGCGGGTGCGGCGGGCGCGGCCTCCGCGGGTGCGACAGATATGATCTTTGCGGGTGGCGACGTTGGCGCGAGGGTTGCCGATTCGGGTGACGTCGCCGCGCGTGGCGCGGTAGCCGTAGACCTTTGTCCAGATCGGCGTACACCGAGCGGTGGGCCGGCGGGTGGAGGACGTACTCGAAGGAGCCGAAGCGGATCGACTCCCTGGCGGCGGACACGCCGATCTTCATTGCGGATGGAGCCGGAGCGACCATGATCCTAACACTTGTTTGACTTCCCACAGACGGCGCCAATTGACGAGGTGTTAACTCGACAAGTCCCAGGGTTGTGCACCCCGGGTTGATTGATGGGGAGAGAGATGAGTGCAAAGTGATCACGACGGCTGACAAGCGAGGTTTACCCAGGTTCAGGCTCCCGGAGGATAACACCCTACTCCTGCTTGTCTGGTTATTGATACGAGTAGCGATTACAATGGCGAGATTGCGATCTCGCTAGGGTTTGTCGTAGTGGTTCTGAGCGTGTCCCTTCGTTGGTTGGTTGTCCTGGGGACGAGCCACCCTCCTGGCTTTATAGGTAGCCAGGTCTCAGGCGGTTGGTACAGATATGACATGTTACAAGACCTAATCGAGTTGGACTAGGATACGTGGTACCCCGAGTGGGCCTTCTGTGGGCCTTTCCATGCTTGGCGCGGCCCAGGTAGCCTTACGGTGGGCTAGTCGAAAGGTAGCCCCACGTCAGCTGCGCCGTGCTCGCAGGTGCTCTGTGTCTAGTGCGTCAGACGCGGTGGTGAAAACTGCCCGTGCTTATGCTCCGCCGCCTGTCGGTGGTGGTTGCTGAGCTTGCGGCTATGGAGGCATTCCTGCATAGGGTGACAGACGATGCCTTCGGTTGCTATGGATTTCCCTTGGCTGGTTGCAGAGCGACGCTGGACGGTGGTGTGCAGATCAGTGTCTGAGCATGGAAATGGATTGGCATTGTTGTTGTGGAGTGAGGCGCCACAGTTATTGTGTCGTGTGGGTGTGTTTGGTAGTCGGCGGCAAGGCACTTTAGGGTTTAGTGGGCTCGGTGGATGTCGGACTATGGTTGTACGCCAAGGCAACGACCACAGATGGTTATGAACGTTTCGTTTCTATGGGGTAGGTCCATGATGGATGGTGTCTTGATAATTGTGAGTATGAGTTCGTCCGCTCAATCGAAGCCAGCTGTGGGGTTGTTTGGGATGGTACGTCGGGGCAGTGGTTCCAGATATTTGGTGCAATATGTATGGTTTGCAGTCTTGTGTAGGAAGGGCAACAAGGAGTCTGAGTCGTATGTTTGCCTTCTAGTTTCACTTCTCCTCTTTGTCCACCTCTGGTCTATAAATCTGATTTCCTTCACCTCCAAGAATCCACCAAAATCTGATCACCGTGTGTTCTTCAGTATTCTGCAAATGTAGTATTAGGTACTGTTGGAGGACCATATGGACGTTCTGGCTAAAGTAGGCTAGGAACATTATTTAAGAGTAGGAACGCCATCATTTATTTCTTCATTTCCTATATGACCATGTACCTGTCCGAAGGAGGTGGTCCCAAAAGAGGAAATTCTTGTAGGTTTGTAATACAGTGTCGTGAATGCTCCTCTCAGAACTAAATTGTGTCGATCGTAAAATAGTGCTGCTAGTATTGAGTTGTAGGCAGTTGAATAATACAGCATCACTGTTTCGACAAAATCCATTCGTAGAAACCGCTGGCAGCATCCAGTTCCCTAGGGCGGCATAGTATCTTACACATTTCTCCTCTAACTCCTTCTCCCGAAGTTCCCTGTCGCAATCCCCTTGCCGCTTGGCTCAGGCCCAAAGGCTGATGGCAGCGGGCCACTTTTCACAACGATTACACCCCTTCCTACACACCCATGCACTCTTTGCTCATTTGCTTGTCTCGGTGGTCGTTCCTGCCCTGGCTAAGGGTTGATCGGTATGCCGATCTTACCGATCTCGCATCCCACACTCCCTTGTTGGGCGCCCCTGGCCCTCGCGACAGGCAGCACCGTGCTCTATGTCCTGTGCGTCAGACGCGGTGGTGTCAACTGCCCATGCTTATGCTCCACCGCCCACCGGTGGTGGTTGTTGAGCTTGCGGCTATGGAGGCATTCCTGCATAGGGTGACAGAGGATGCCTTCGGTTGCTATGGATTTCCCTTGGCTGGTGGCAGAGCGACGCTGGACGTTGGTGTGCAGATTAGTGTCTGAGCGTGAATATGGAATGGCATGGTTGTTGTGCAGTGAGGCGCTATAGTTACTGTGTCGTGTGGGTGTGTTTGGCGGTCGGCGGCAAGGCACTTTAGGATTTAGTGGGCTCGGTGGGTATCGGGCTATGGTTGCACGCCGAGGCAGCGCCACGGATGGTTATGCATCAACTTTTCTATGGGTAGGTCCATGATGTGAGTATGAGTTCGTCCGCTCAATCGAAGCCATCTGTGGGGTCGCTCGGGATGGTACGTCAGGGCAGTGGTCTCAATTATTTGGTGCAATATGTATGGTTTGCGTGTAGCAAGGGCAACAAGGAGTCCGAGTCATGTGTTTGCCTTTTAGTTTGACTTCTCTTTGTCCACCTCTGGTCTCCAAATATTGTTTTCTTTACCTCCAAGAATCCACCAAAATCTGATCACCGTTGTTCTTTTTGGTAGTGTTAGTCTAAAGTAGGCTAGGAACCTTCTGCCCGACCAGGAGAGTAAGGTTGGCGCTGAAGTTTGGGGCCATGAATTGGCGCCAACCTTCTTCTTTTCATAGTTTGAGTCTGTAACTCTTAGTTTTACAGTTGATGTACAAATGCATTCTCTTGTTATATCACACCATGTTCTTTTCTCTCTTGCCCTTTTCGTCTTTTTGAATCTTAGTCTCAGCTTTAAATAGTGGTCCCAGATTTATATTTCTACATTCTTAGCATTAGAGGGCATTTTGTGTGTGTGTGCATGTTGGTCATAGAATTATAAAGATACCAAATTGTTAATGTAAGTCATTATCTGTCAGATTTTTGACTGCCTGCAGAGTTATTGAGATCTAATCTAAGTTTCATACTTTCTGTAATACATGTTCTACGAGAGACATTTGATATGCAGGCGGGCGACACTCCTCCTCTCGCTCTCCTACTATGCCTCCCTGTCTTTCGCGCCTCCCTGCTCCTCCGCACTCGTCCCCTCACCATCCTCCGCCGCGCCAAGGAGAAGGGTACGCGTGAGTGCCTCCTCTCTCAGTTTCAGTCACCACCCTTCTTACTTGGGCTATTACACTTCGAGTTACTGTTGTACTTCTTGCTGCTGTCTTAGTCAACTAGTTCGTGCTTCACTGGAATTCTATGGGTTTGATTGTGTTTCTGCTATGGATTTCATCTGCGATGCAGTGTGCTTGGATGGTAGCACGCCAGGTTATCATCTGCAGAGAGGGTCTGGGACTGGATCTGAGAGCTTGCTCATCCACTTGGAGGTACGTACCTTCTTTAATATAGGTGCAGATTTTGATGTAAACCGTGCTCAGCCTAGCCTGGACAATGCAAGCTTTAATTTGATCGATGCTCAACTGAGGCTGGATAATGCAACCTTTCCGAATTTAAAATACAGGTACCAGAATTTACATTAACAGGGAAGAATTGGTGGCTGCTAAGGAAACTGTTTCATGTTTCCGTAATCATAAGAATCCGTGGATTAGGATAGTGTTGGAAAAAAATTAGGCATTGTTTTGATATTTTCAAACCAATGAAACGAAATTGTTAGGCACATATTAGTATCTAGTGATGTGACTTTCTATGGATAATCGCACCACAAGGTTCTCCATCGCGAGTGAAACATTAGGAATATTAAAACTGCTACAAGAGGGAGAGCTCTCACGCCATCTGCGGCTTTGGCCGTCCTATCAGGTGTTTAGGACTTTCTCGTTCGTCCGATGAGCTTGCCTAATATCCCAGTCCGGTCCGGCTACCCTGGAGGTAAAATCGCCCGTCTCTCGTTCGATCCAGATTGGACGGTCGTGATAGAGGCACATATGGATCAACATACCCACCTCCCCGCACCGCGTCCTTCTCGCACAATACGGCATCCCACATCGCACCGACCATGCTGGTCGGGCGCAGCCACCGAAGAGAGGGGGAGAGAGATTCCTTTGGAGTAGAGGTCAAAAGATATCGATGCGGTTCCTCGATACGACACCGACGAACCGAGGACGGAAGGAAGGAGCATCGAAGTTGTGAATTCGAGGGAGCAATAAAGTCCCAAGGCAACCAACATGAGCTCTTCCATCTCGGCACAAACTACGGCAGCATGTCTCCCCTGCACATTCTACCCCTCCAACCCTTTGAAATTTCTGGCTGTGGAGTTGATTGGTTGGCTACCCTGCAAATCGCCAGTGAAATTTCTGCCAGTTTCTAGTGTACACTGTAGTTTATGGCTGTAAATTTATTGCTGTTGCATTGGTTGTCCCAAACTCCCAATACTCGATTGAAGTCATGTGCTTCACGCCAGAAATCTATCCTGGGTTCTTCCCGCTACATGGAAAATCAGGTTGAGTTTGCTGGGATGTTGAGTGATGATGAAGATTAAAATCCAGGCAACTAAGTTTCATCTTAATAATATGGATCAAAAGGAAAATCCCAGTTTTGTACTAAAGCTAAACATTTCCTCTTTATATCAGTTTTCCGATTATTTAATGATGTGCATTGTGCCACCGCAGCTAATTTTTTTATGTCCAACTTAGTGAAATGTTCCACCATTAGCACATTAGTATTTGCAGCCACCAAGGTGTGATACCCGAGATCAATTGTGATGCTAACTTCTTGTTGTTATTCAACTTTTCAAAAGAATAAATGTCTGGGAGTGGTTTTGAATAATAAATATAGAGTAGAAAAGAAAAGAAAAGAAAAGAAAAATAGTGGGTTGTAGCGTTTGATCAGTTATTCAACTTTTCAAAAGAATAAATCTCCGGGAGTGGTTTTGAATAATAAATATAGAGTAGAAAAGAAAAGAAAAGAAAAATAGTGGGTTGTAGTGTTTGCAGCCACCAATGTGTGATACCCGAGATCAATTGTGATGCTAACTTCTTGTTGTTATTCAACTTTTCAAAAGAATAAATGTCTGGGAGTGGTTTTGAATAATAAATATAGAGTAGAAAAGAAAAGAAAAGAAAAGAAAAATAGTGGGTTGTAGCGTTTGATCAGTTATTCAACTTTTCAAAAGAATAAATCTCCGGGAGTGGTTTTGAATAATAAATATAGAGTAGAAAAGAAAAGAAAAGAAAAATAGTGGGTTGTAGTGTTTGCAGCCACCAATGTGTGATACCCGAGATCAATTGTGATGCTAACTTCTTGTTGTTATTCAACTTTTCAAAAGAATAAATGTCTGGGAGTGGTTTTGAATAATAAATATAGAGTAGAAAAGAAAAGAAAAGAAAAGAAAAATAGTGGGTTGTAGCGTTTGATCAGTTATTCAACTTTTCAAAAGAATAAATCTCCGGGAGTGGTTTTGAATAATAAATATAGAGTAGAAAAGAAAAGAAAAGAAAAATAGTGGGTTGTAGTGTTTGCAGCCACCAATGTGTGATACCCGAGATCAATTGTGATGCTAACTTCTTGTTGTTATTCAACTTTTCAAAAGAATAAATGTCTGGGAGTGGTTTTGAATAATAAATATAGAGTAGAAAAGAAAAGAAAAGAAAAGAAAAATAGTGGGTTGTAGCGTTTGATCAGTTATTCAACTTTTCAAAAGAATAAATCTCCGGGAGTGGTTTTGAATAATAAATATAGAGTAGAAAAGAAAAGAAAAGAAAAGAAAAATAGTGGGTTGTAGTGTTTGATCTTTTGACCTTCAGTTTTGGAACCTGTAGAATCAACCAATTTGCGACGTCTTGTTTTCATTAGGACCTGTGCTGAGTTCATTTTGTACTCTTAGCTTGTGAGGGTAGACAAAAAGGCTGGTCTCAAGGCCCAATCAGACTCGACTTCCGTGCCTTTCTGCGGCGCCTCTTAATAGGGTTCTAGGGCTGCGCCGTCTCGTTTCCATCTCCTCCTATCTCGATACTACTGTTGATTCCTGATCGAGGCGGCCGCCGTTGAGGTCGCTGCTGCTGGATTCTACATCGCCGCCGTTGCTGACGTCAGGTTGCTCGGCTGAGCCTGCTGCTGCAAGGTCAGTTTTGGTGGCCGTCGCAGCAGTGCCGGTGCGTACATCCGTCCCTTTGCCATGTTTCTCGATCTTCCTTCAGCGTTGTAGCATAGCAGTTTTGGTAGTGTTGCCAGTTGGATAATAGCAGTGCTGAAACTAGGATCTTTGGGCGATTGGTTTTTTCCCTGTTCTTGTACTCCAATCTAAGGCCGGAACAGTAAATACTTTTCTAGCAGCAATGAACACTGAATAATTCTGCTGCTGCTAGTTCTCTTAGCCTGAAGATTTGTTGTTCTGAACCATGAACCGTGCCAGCAGATTCAGCTAGAATAAATACTGCAGTTTATGTCTAGTACTCTAATTAGTTAAATTCAAGGTTGATCTGTACATAATTTCGAGCTGAGATCTGAATGAAAATTGTAGATAATGTTTCAGGCTTTTCACAGAATTTTAATTTGTGCAAATTGGTCCAATGGTTTGCTCGTAGCGATCAGTTTGGCGTTCTGTCCAGAACCGAACCGTTTCTGCACATAGTGAACATCATTGCAACTTTGGACCTTTTTAACTTTCGAATTAAATTATGGGCTAAACATGAAAACTGGGGAGAATGTTCTTATGATGTTATAGCACCTTTTGTTGCGAGTTTTGGTGTAGAAAAAATAATTCTTATGAGCATACCTATTGGTCTGTCCTGTTTTGACAGATTTTTTTAGCAATTCTGAAGTTTCTGAAAGTTAATGATATGGTCTTGCGTTTAGGGGCGATTCTATTTGTCCTAATGCTTTTGAAGTGTTGATGGGTCTTGAGTATGAATTATGTTTAATTATCAAGTGTTGGTACTTCCAATTCGGACCCCTACAGCTCACACTTCATGCCCCGCGGTTGAGGCAAGTGCATGACGGGATAATATTATTGCATGATTCCCTCACTCGACTTTTATTTTCTAGCACTTGTTCTTTATTCCAGTGGCTAGATAAAGGTATTGTGTGAAGATAAAACTTGAAGATGTCATGCATGGGAAGATTTGGGAGTAGCACCTTCACCACTTCACAGTTCACTCATTTATCACCTTATGTTGGAACTATGCCTTTGAATGTTAGAACTTATACTTGCGTTAAACAATTTTCAAGTCTTGTGGAAGTTTTGCTTGTTGCTGGTAGATTTAAGAAGTTGAGATGTTGGAGAGTTAACTATGGCTGAACATTGTGTCTACTCTATTCTTATGATTATCCTTTTGTGCTTCTATTTGATTATTGCCTATCATGAATGTCTCCAAAACAAAGGAGGCTCTGTCAAAATTTACTAAAAGGACTTTATATTTTAAAAAGTTATGAATCTGGTAGCTTTCCAAGTGCTTATTTCCCGGGACCCAAAAACCGAGGACTATAGCCCACGACAACGGAAAAAATGCCCGAAATCACGAGTTTTGACGATGCCGCTAGAGTCGTGTACCGCGTGTCAAGGGGCATCAAAATCCTCCCGGGACCCAAAACCGTGGACTATAGCCCATGAAAACGGTAAAAAATGCCCGAAATCACGAGTATTGACGATGCTGCTAGAGTCGTGTACCGGGGGTCAGGGGGCATCGAAATCCTCCCAGGACACAAAAACCGTGGACTATAGCCCACTAAAACGGTAAAAAATGCCCGAAATCACGAGTTTTGACGATGCCGCTAGAGTCGTGTACCGACGGTTAGGGGCATTGAAATCCTCCCTGGACCCAAAAACGTGGACTATAGCTCACGAAAACGGCCAGAAATGACCGAAATCACGAGTTTTGACGATGCCGCTAGAAACGTGTATCGGGGGGTTAGGGGGCATCGAAATCCTCACGGTACCGAAAAACGTGGACTATAGCCCACGAAAACGTGCAGAAATGCCCGGAATCACGAGTTTTGACGATTCCGCTAGAGTCGTGTACCGGGGGTCAGGGACATCGAAATCCTCCCGGGACCCAAAAAACGTGGACTATAGCCCACGAAAACGGTAAAAAATGCCCGAAATCACGAGTTTTGACGATGCAGCTAGAGTCGTGTACCGGGGGTCAGGGGGCATCGAAATCCTCCCGGGACCCAAAAACGTGGACTATAGCCCACGAAAACGGCCAGAAATTCACGAAATCACGAGTTTAGACGATACCGCTAGAGTCATGTACCGGGGGTCACGGGTATTTGAAATCCTCCCGGTACCCAAAAACCGTGCACTATAGCCCACGAAAATGGCAAAAAATGCCCAAAATCACGAGTTTTGACGATGCCGCTAGAGTCGTGTACCGGGTGTCTGGGGCATCGAAATCCTCCCGGGACCAAAAAAACTGTGAACTATATCCCACGAAAACGGCCATAAATGCCTGAAATCACGGGTTTTGATGATGCCGCTAGAGTCGTGTACCGGGGGTCAGGGGGCATCGAAATCCTCCCGGGACCCAATAACGTGGACTATAGCCCACGAAAACGGCCAGAAATGCACGATATCACGAGTTTTGACGATACCGCTAGAGTCATGTACCGGTGGTCACGGGGCATCGAAATCCTCTCGGGACCAAAAAACCGTGGACTATAGCCCACGAAAACGGCAAATAATGCCCGAAATCACGAGTTTTGACGGTGGCCTCTAGATTCGTGTACCGGGGGTCAGGGGGCATCGAAATCCTCCCGGGACCTAAAACCATGGACTATAGCACACAAAAACGGTAAATAAAGCCCGAAATCACGAGTTTTGACGATGCCGCTAGAGTCGTATACCGGGGGTCAGGAGGCATCGAAATCCTCCCGGGACCCAAAAACGTGGACTATAGCCCACGAAAACGGCCAGAAATGCCCGAAATCACGAGTTTTGACGATTCCGGTAGAGTCGTGTACCGGGGGTCAGGGGGCATCGAAATCCTCCCGGGAACCAAAAACCATGGACTATAGCCCACGAAAACGGCCAGAAATTTCCGACATCACGAGTTTTGACGATACAGCCAGAATCATGTACTGGGGGTCACGGGGCATGGAAATCCTCCTGGGACCCAAAAACCATGGACTATAGCCCACGAAAACGGCAAAAAAATGCCCGAAATCACGAGTTTTGACGATGCCGCTAGGGTCGTGTACCGAGGGTCACGGGCATGGAAATCCTGCCGGGACTAAAAAACCGTGGACTATAGCACACGAAAACGGTAAAAAATGCCCGAAATCATGAGTTTTAACGATGCCGCTAAAGTCATGTACCGGGGGTCACGGGGCATCGAAATCCTCTCGGGACCCAAAAACCGTGGACTCTAACCCACGAAAACGGTAAAAAATGCCCGAAATCACGAGTTTTGACGATGCCGCTAGAGTCATGTACTGTGGGTCACGGGGCATCGAAATCCTTCCGGGACCCAAAAACCGTGGACTATAGCCCACGAAAACGGACAGAAATTCCCGAAATCACGAGTTTTGACGATGCCGCTAGAGTCATGTACCGTTGGTCACGGGGCATCGAAATCCTCCCAGCCCCAAACACCGTGGATTATAGCCCACGAAAACGGCCAAAAATGCCCGAAATCACGAGTTTTTATGATGCTGCTAGAGTCGTGTACCGGGGGTCAGGGGCCATCGAAATCCTCCCGGGACCCAAAAACCGTGGACTATAGCACACGAAAACGGAAAAATGACCGAAATCACGGGTTTTGACGATGCCGCTAGAGTCAAGTACCGGGGGGTCAGGGGGCATCGAAATCCTCCCGGGACCCAAAAACCGTGGATCATAGCCCACGAAAACGGTAAAAAATGCCCGAAATCACGAGTATTGACGATGCCGCTAGAGTCGTGTACCGGGGGTCAGGGGGCATCGAAATCCTCTCGGGACCCAAAAACCGTGGACTATAGCACACGAAAACGGTAAAAAATGACCGAAATCACGGGTTTTGACGATGCCGCTAGAGTCATATACCGGGGGTCACGGGGCATCGAAATCCTCCCGGGACCCAAAAACCGTGGACTATAGCCCACGACAACGGAAAAAATGCCCGAAATCACGAGTTTTGACGATGCCGCTAGAGTCGTGTACCGCGTGTCAAGGGGCATCAAAATCCTCCCGGGACCCAAAACCGTGGACTATAGCCCATGAAAACGGTAAAAAATGCCCGAAATCACGAGTATTGACGATGCTGCTAGAGTCGTGTACCGGGGGTCAGGGGGCATCGAAATCCTCCCAGGACACAAAAACCGTGGACTATAGCCCACTAAAACGGTAAAAAATGCCCGAAATCACGAGTTTTGACGATGCCGCTAGAGTCGTGTACCGACGGTTAGGGGCATTGAAATCCTCCCTGGACCCAAAAACGTGGACTATAGCTCACGAAAACGGCCAGAAATGACCGAAATCACGAGTTTTGACGATGCCGCTAGAAACGTGTATCGGGGGGTTAGGGGGCATCGAAATCCTCACGGTACCGAAAAACGTGGACTATAGCCCACGAAAACGTGCAGAAATGCCCGGAATCACGAGTTTTGACGATTCCGCTAGAGTCGTGTACCGGGGGTCAGGGACATCGAAATCCTCCCGGGACCCAAAAAACGTGGACTATAGCCCACGAAAACGGTAAAAAATGCCCGAAATCACGAGTTTTGACGATGCAGCTAGAGTCGTGTACCGGGGGTCAGGGGGCATCGAAATCCTCCCGGGACCCAAAAACGTGGACTATAGCCCACGAAAACGGCCAGAAATTCACGAAATCACGAGTTTAGACGATACCGCTAGAGTCATGTACCGGGGGTCACGGGTATTTGAAATCCTCCCGGTACCCAAAAACCGTGCACTATAGCCCACGAAAATGGCAAAAAATGCCCAAAATCACGAGTTTTGACGATGCCGCTAGAGTCGTGTACCGGGTGTCTGGGGCATCGAAATCCTCCCGGGACCAAAAAAACTGTGAACTATATCCCACGAAAACGGCCATAAATGCCTGAAATCACGGGTTTTGATGATGCCGCTAGAGTCGTGTACCGGGGGTCAGGGGGCATCGAAATCCTCCCGGGACCCAATAACGTGGACTATAGCCCACGAAAACGGCCAGAAATGCACGATATCACGAGTTTTGACGATACCGCTAGAGTCATGTACCGGTGGTCACGGGGCATCGAAATCCTCTCGGGACCAAAAAACCGTGGACTATAGCCCACGAAAACGGCAAATAATGCCCGAAATCACGAGTTTTGACGGTGGCCTCTAGATTCGTGTACCGGGGGTCAGGGGGCATCGAAATCCTCCCGGGACCTAAAACCATGGACTATAGCACACAAAAACGGTAAATAAAGCCCGAAATCACGAGTTTTGACGATGCCGCTAGAGTCGTATACCGGGGGTCAGGAGGCATCGAAATCCTCCCGGGACCCAAAAACGTGGACTATAGCCCACGAAAACGGCCAGAAATGCCCGAAATCACGAGTTTTGACGATTCCGGTAGAGTCGTGTACCGGGGGTCAGGGGGCATCGAAATCCTCCCGGGAACCAAAAACCATGGACTATAGCCCACGAAAACGGCCAGAAATTTCCGACATCACGAGTTTTGACGATACAGCCAGAATCATGTACTGGGGGTCACGGGGCATGGAAATCCTCCTGGGACCCAAAAACCATGGACTATAGCCCACGAAAACGGCAAAAAAATGCCCGAAATCACGAGTTTTGACGATGCCGCTAGGGTCGTGTACCGAGGGTCACGGGCATGGAAATCCTGCCGGGACTAAAAAACCGTGGACTATAGCACACGAAAACGGTAAAAAATGCCCGAAATCATGAGTTTTAACGATGCCGCTAAAGTCATGTACCGGGGGTCACGGGGCATCGAAATCCTCTCGGGACCCAAAAACCGTGGACTCTAACCCACGAAAACGGTAAAAAATGCCCGAAATCACGAGTTTTGACGATGCCGCTAGAGTCATGTACTGTGGGTCACGGGGCATCGAAATCCTTCCGGGACCCAAAAACCGTGGACTATAGCCCACGAAAACGGACAGAAATTCCCGAAATCACGAGTTTTGACGATGCCGCTAGAGTCATGTACCGTTGGTCACGGGGCATCGAAATCCTCCCAGCCCCAAACACCGTGGATTATAGCCCACGAAAACGGCCAAAAATGCCCGAAATCACGAGTTTTTATGATGCTGCTAGAGTCGTGTACCGGGGGTCAGGGGCCATCGAAATCCTCCCGGGACCCAAAAACCGTGGACTATAGCACACGAAAACGGAAAAATGACCGAAATCACGGGTTTTGACGATGCCGCTAGAGTCAAGTACCGGGGGGTCAGGGGGCATCGAAATCCTCCCGGGACCCAAAAACCGTGGATCATAGCCCACGAAAACGGTAAAAAATGCCCGAAATCACGAGTATTGACGATGCCGCTAGAGTCGTGTACCGGGGGTCAGGGGGCATCGAAATCCTCTCGGGACCCAAAAACCGTGGACTATAGCACACGAAAACGGTAAAAAATGACCGAAATCACGGGTTTTGACGATGCCGCTAGAGTCATATACCGGGGGTCACGGGGCATCGAAATCCTCCCGGGACCCAAAAACCGTGGACTATAGCCCACGAAAACGGTAAAAAATGTCCGAAATCACGAGTTTTGACGATGCCGCTAGAGTCGTGTACCGGGGGTCAGGGGGCATCGAAATCCTCCCGGGACCCAAAAACCGTGGAATATAGCCCACGAAAACGGTAAAAAATGCCGGAAATCACGAATTTTGACGATGCCGCTAGAGTCGTGTACCGGTGGTCTGGGGGCATCGAAATCCTCCCGGGACCCAAAAACGTGGACTATAGCCCACGAAAACGGCCAGAAATGCCCGAAATCACGAGTTTTGACGATGCCGCTAGAGTTGTGTACCGGTGGTCTGGGGGCATCGAAATCCACCCGGGACCCAAAAACGTGGACTATAGCCCACGAAAACGGCCAGAAATGCCCGAAATCACGAGTTTTGACGATGCCGCTAGAGTCGTGTACCGGGGGTCAGGGGGCATCGAAATCCTCCCTGGTCCGAAAAACCATGGACTATAGCCCACGAAAACGGCCAGAAATGCCCGAAATCACGAGTTTTGACGATGCCGCTAGAATCGTGTACTGGGGGTCAGGGGGCTTCGAAATCCTCCCAGGACCGAAAAACCGTGGACTATAGCCCACGAAAACGCCCAGAAATGCCCGAAATCACGAGTTTTGACGATCCCCGCTAGATTCGTGTACCGGGGGTCAGGGGGCATCGAAATCCTCCCGGGACCTAAAAACCATGGACTATAGCCATGAAAACGGTAAAAATGCCCGAAATCACTAGTTTTGACGATGCCACTAGAGTCAAGTACCGGGGGGTCAGGGGGCATCGAAATCCTCCCGGGACCCAAAAATCGTGGACCATAGCCCACGAAAACGGTAAAAAATGCCCGAAATCACGAGTATTGACGATTCCGCTAGAGTCGTGTACCGGGGGTCAGGGGGCATCGAAATCCTCCCGGGACCCAAAAACCGTGGAATATAGCCCACGAAAACGGTAAAAAATGACGGAAATCACGAGTTTTGACGATGCCGCTAGAGTCGTGTACCGGTGGTCTGGGGGCATCGAAATCCTCCCGGGACCCAAAAACGTGGACTATAGCCCACGAAAACGGCCAGAAATGCCCGAAATCACGAGTTTTGACGATGCCGCTAGAGTCGTGTACCGGTGGTCTGGGGGCATCGAAATCCACCCGGGATCCAAAAACGTGGACTATAGCCCACGAAAACGGCCAGAAATGCCCGACATCACGAGTTTTGACGATACAGCCAGAATCATGTACTGGGGGTCACGGGGCATGGAAATCCTCCTGGGACCCAAAAACCGTGGACTATAGCCCACGAAAACGGCAAAAAAATGCCCGAAATCACGAGTTTTGACGATGCCGCTAGGGTCGTGTACCGAGGGTCACGGGCATGGAAATCCTCCCGGGACTAAAAAACCGTGGACTATAGCACACGAAAACGGTAAAAAATGCCCGAAATCATGAGTTTTAACGATGCCGCTAAAGTCATGTACCGGGGGTCACGGGGCATCGAAATCCTCTCGGGACCCAAAAACCGTGGACTCTAACCCACAAAAACGGTAAAAAATGCCCGAAATCACGAGTTTTGACGATGCCGCTAGAGTCATGTACTGTGGGTCACGGGGCATCGAAATCCTTCCGGGACCCAAAAACCGTGGACTATAGCCCACGAAAACGGACAGAAATTCCCGAAATCACGAGTTTTGACGATGCCGCTAGAGTCATGTACCGTTGGTCACGGGGCATCGAAATCCTCCCAGCCCCAAATACCGTGGATTATAGCCCACGAAAACGGGCAAAAATGCCCGAAATCACGAGTTTTTATGATGCTACTAGAGTCGTGTACCGGGGGTCAGGGGCCATCGAAATCCTCCCGGGACCCAAAAACCGTGGACTATAGCACACGAAAACGGAAAAAATGACCGAAATCACGGGTTTTGACGATGCCGCTAGAGTCAAGTACCGGGGGGTCAGGGGGCATCGAAATCCTCCCGGGACCCAAAAACCGTGGACCATAGCCCACGAAAACGGTAAAAAATGCCCGAAAGCACGAGTATTGACGATGCCGCTTGAGTCGTGTACCGGGGGTCAGGGGGCATCGAAATCCTCTCGGGACCCAAAAACCGTGGACTATAGCACACGAAAACGGTAAAAAATGACCGAAATCACGGGTTTTGACGATGCCGCTAGAGTCATATACCGGGGGTCACGGGGCATCGAAATCCTCCCGGGACCCAAAAACCGTGGACTATAGCCCACGAAAACGGTAAAAAATGTCCAAAATCACGAGTTTTGACGATGCCGCTATAGTCGTGTATTGGGGGTCAGGGGGCATCGAAATCCTCCCGGGACCCAAAAACCGTGGAATATAGCCCACGAAAACGGTAAAAAAATGCCGGAAATCACGAATTTTGACGATGCCGCTAGAGTCGTGTACCGGTGGTCTGGGGGCATCGAAATCCTCCCGGGACCCAAAAACGTGGACTATAGCCCACGAAAACGGCCAGAAATGCCCGAAATCACGAGTTTTGACGATGCCGCTAGAGTTGTGTACCGGTGGTCTGGGGGCATCGAAATCCACCCGGGACCCAAAAACGTGGACTATAGCCCACGAAAACGGCCAGAAATGCCCGAAATCACGAGTTTTGACGATGCCGCTAGAGTCGTGTACCGGGGGTCAGGGGGCATCGAAATCCTCCCTGGTCCGAAAAACCATGGACTATAGCCCACGAAAACGGCCAGAAATGCCCGAAATCACGAGTTTTGACGATGCCGCTAGAATCGTGTACTGGGGGTCAGGGGGCTTCGAAATCCTCCCGGGACCGAAAAACCGTGGACTATAGCCCACGAAAACGCCCAGAAATGCCCGAAATCACGAGTTTTGACGATCCCCCGCTAGATTCATGTACCGGGGGTCAGGGGGCATCGAAATCCTCCCGGGACCTAAAAACCATGGACTATAGCCATGAAAACGGTAAAAATGCCCGAAATCACTAGTTTTGACGATGCCACTAGAGTCAAGTACCGGGGGGTCAGGGGGCATCGAAATCCTCCCGGGACCCAAAAATCGTGGACCATAGCCCACGAAAACGGTAAAAAATGCCCGAAATCACGAGTATTGACGATTCCGCTAGAGTCGTGTACCGGGGGTCAGGGGGCATCGAAATCCTCCCGGGACCCAAAAACCGTGGAATATAGCCCACGAAAACGGTAAAAAATGACGGAAATCACGAGTTTTGACGATGCCGCTAGAGTCGTGTACCGGTGGTCTGGGGGCATCGAAATCCTCCCGGGACCCAAAAACGTGGACTATAGCCCACGAAAACGGCCAGAAATGCCCGAAATCACGAGTTTTGATGATGCCGCTAGAGTCGTGTACCGGTGGTCTGGGGCATCGAAATCCACCCGGGATCCAAAAACGTGGACTATAGCCCACGAAAACGGCCAGAAATGCCCGACATCACGAGTTTTGACGATACAGCCAGAATCATGTACTGGGGGTCACGGGGCATGGAAATCCTCCTGGGACCCAAAAACCGTGGACTATAGCCCACGAAAACGGCAAAAAAATGCCCGAAATCACGAGTTTTGACGATGCCGCTAGGGTCGTGTACCGAGGGTCACGGGCATGGAAATCCTCCCGGGACTAAAAAACCGTGGACTATAGCACACGAAAACGGTAAAAAATGCCCGAAATCATGAGTTTTAACGATGCCGCTAAAGTCATGTACCGGGGGTCACGGGGCATCGAAATCCTCTCGGGACCCAAAAACCGTGGACTCTAACCCACGAAAACGGTATAAAATGCCCGAAATCACGAGTTTTGACGATGCCGCTTGAGTCATGTACTGTGGGTCACGGGGCATCGAAATCCTTCCGGGACCCAAAAACCGTGGACTATAGCCCACGAAAACGGACAGAAATTCCCGAAATCACGAGTTTTGACGATGCCGCTAGAGTCATGTACCGTTGGTCACGGGGCATCGAAATCCTCCCAGCCCCAAATACCGTGGATTATAGCCCACGAAAACGGCCAAAAATGCCCGAAATCACGAGTTTTTATGATGCTGCTAGAGTCGTGTACCGGGGGTCAGGGGCCATCGAAATCCTCCCGGGACCCAAAAACCGTGGACTATAGCACACGAAAACGGAAAAAATGACCGAAATCACGGGTTTTGACGATGCCGCTAGAGTCAAGTACCGGGGGGTCAGGGGGCATCGAAATCCTCCCGGGACCCAAAAACCGTGGACCATAGCCCACGAAAACGGTAAAAAATGCCCGAAATCACGAGTATTGACGATGCCGCTAGAGTCGTGTACCGGGGGTCAGGGGGCATCGAAATCCTCTCGGGACCCAAAAACCGTGGACTATAGCACACGAAAACGGTAAAAAATGACCGAAATCACGGGTTTTGACGATGCCGCTAGAGTCATATACCGGGGGTCACGGGGCATCGAAATCCTCCCGGGACCCAAAAACCGTGGACTATAGCCCACGAAAACGGTAAAAAATGTCCGAAATCACGAGTTTTGACGATGCCGCTAGAGTCGTGTACCGGGGGTCAGGGGGCATCGAAATCCTCCCGGGACCCAAAAACCGTGGAATATAGCCCACGAAAACGGTAAAAAATGCCGGAAATCACGAATTTTGACGATGCCGCTAGAGTCGTGTACCGGTGGTCTGGGGGCATCGAAATCCTCCCGGGACCCAAAAACGTGGACTATAGCCCACGAAAACGGCCAGAAATGCCCGAAATCACGAGTTTTGACGATGCCGCTAGAGTTGTGTACCGGTGGTCTGGGGGCATCGAAATCCACCCGGGACCCAAAAACGTGGACTATAGCCCACGAAAACGGCCAGAAATGCCCGAAATCACGAGTTTTGACGATGCCGCTAGAGTCGTGTACCGGGGGTCAGGGGGCATCGAAATCCTCCCTGGTCCGAAAAACCATGGACTATAGCCCACGAAAACGGCCAGAAATGCCCGAAATCACGAGTTTTGACGATGCCGCTAGAATCGTGTACTGGGGGTCAGGGGGCTTCGAAATCCTCCCGGGACCGAAAAACCGTGGACTATAGCCCACGAAAACGCCCAGAAATGCCCGAAATCACGAGTTTTGACGATCCCCGCTAGATTCGTGTACCGGGGGTCAGGGGGCATCGAAATCCTCCCGGGACCTAAAAACCATGGACTATAGCCATGGAAAACGGTAAAAATGCCCGAAATCACTAGTTTTGACGATGCCACTAGAGTCAAGTACCGGGGGGTCAGGGGGCATCGAAATCCTCCCGGGACCCAAAAATCGTGGACCATAGCCCACGAAAACGGTAAAAAATGCCCGAAATCACGAGTATTGACGATTCCGCTAGAGTCGTGTACCGGGGGTCAGGGGGCATCGAAATCCTCCCGGGACCCAAAAACCGTGGAATATAGCCCACGAAAACGGTAAAAAATGACGAAAATCACGAGTTTTGACGATGCCGCTAGAGTCGTGTACCGGTGGTCTGGGGGCATCGAAATCCTCCCGGGACCCAAAAACGTGGACTATAGCCCACGAAAACGGCCAGAAATGCCCGAAATCACGAGTTTTGACGATGCCGCTAGAGTCGTGTACCGGTGGTCTGGGGGCATCGAAATCCACCCGGGATCCAAAAACGTGGACTATAGCCCACGAAAACGGCCAGAAATGCCCGAAATCACGAGTTTTGACGATGCCGCTAGAGTCGTGTACCGGGGGTCAGGGGGCATCGAAATCCTCCCTGGACCAAAAAACCGTGGACTATAGCCCACGAAAAACGCCAGATTTGCCCGAAATCACGAGTTTTGACGATCCCGCTAGATTCGTGTACCTGGGGTCAGGGGGCATCGAAATCCTCCCGGGACCTAAAAACCATGGACTATAGCCCACGACAACGGAAAAAATGCCCGAAATCACGAGTTTTGACGATGCCGCTAGAGTCGTGTACCGCGTGTCAAGGGGCATCAATATCCTCCCGGGACCCAAAACCGTGGACTATAGCCCATGAAAACGGTAAAAAATGCCCGAAATCACGAGTATTGACGATGCCGCTAGAGTCGTGTACCGGGGGTGAGGGGGCATCGAAATCCTCCCGGGACACAAAAACCGTGGACTATAGCCCACTAAAACGGTAAAAAAATGCCCGAAATCACGAGTTTTGACGATGCCGTTAGAGTCGTGTACCGGGGGTCAGGGGCATCGAAATCCTCCCTGGACCCAAAAACGTGGACTATAGCTCACGAAAACGGCCAGAAATGCCCGAAATCACGAGTTTTGACGATGCTGCTAGAGTCGTGTACCAGGGGGGTTAGGGGGCATCGAAATCCTCCCGGTACCAAAAACGTGGACTATAGCCCACGAAAACGGCCAGAAATGCCCGAAATCACGAGTTTTGACGATTCCGCTAGAGTCGTGTACCGGGGGTCAGGGGCATCGAAATCCTCCCGGTACCAAAAACCATGGACTATAGCCCACGAAAACGGCCAGAAATGCCCGAAATCACGAGTTTTGACGATGCCGCTAGAATCGTGTACTGGGGGTCAGGGGGCTTCGAAATCCTCCCGGGACCGAAAAACCGTGGACTATAGCCCACGAAAACGCCCCAGAAATGCCCGAAATCACGAGTTTTGACGATCCCCGCTAGATTCATGTACCGGGGGTCAGGGGGCATCGAAATCCTCCCGGGACCTAAAAACCATGGACTATAGCCATGAAAACGGTAAAAATGCCCGAAATCACTAGTTTTGACGATGCCACTAGAGTCAAGTACCGGGGGGTCAGGGGGCATCGA